>JAIPRL010005872.1:0-29943 GCA_025469235.1 Pemphigus obesinymphae | reverse complement strand
ATCGTTTTATTGAATGCAATGATTTATCATTGCTTTCAAATTCAATACATCCACCAAAAGTACCCTGCCCAGTAGCAAAGTGCATCCACCAATACTGACACCCGACGAGCGAAGTGCTTCCACAACCAGCTACTGACCAGCTTTTTTTATTCTAATTTCTTTTGGCGAATTAATTATAACAATTTATAATTTATAAAATATCCCATAACCATTATTTTCTGTCTCCTGAACCTATTTTCTTAATCGATCAGTTCTGTGCTAAATCGACCGCATTACCTATATAGTAAAATGTAGTAAATGTCATACCTACTTATACATGGAAATAAATAAATCAAGGACAATATAAAATAACGCCGTGCAGTATATATAGGCCAGTGTGACAATTTATATAGATATACAAATTACAGATGGCCATTCGGAATCGATATATGACATATTATATCGAATTCGATCAAACTAATTCACGATCATACCCGAAATATAGGACCAATAGAAATTAATTTTTTTTAATAAGCAGAGATAATCGGGGGCCTATATAATATACCTAATTTTCCAGTAGCGGAGTGACTCTTCTTTTTTCTTGGGGACATAAACTTATAAATGTAATTAATAAATTAATTACGCGGGCCACACCGCATTTTCTATTTTTGTGGATAGACACATTTCACTGGCCCATACTCGTGGTAAGTTTTATTTGTCTTGGGTTTTTGTTATTCTAAATAAGTAGTCTTTATTGTTTTGTTTATATAATCTATATACACATCATACGTGTGTATCAAGATTCAGACTATCCTCTGCATAATCGATATTCATTAGATTACATCGTTATAAACAGTGGTTGAATTGGAAAAAAAAAATAAAGACGGACTCTCAGCTCAGTTAAAAAATCAGCGTTCCGGGACATATTAAAGAAAAAGTAAACCCTGGAGGACTTCGTCCCCCACACCCCCTATCCAAAGTTTCTTAACCAGGGGACATTTTTAAAAACATTTTAGATTATTATATAACATGAATAGAATAGAAAAATCCAAAAAATTTTTTTTACATCATTGTTGGTTTACATATTTTCACCCCGGGCCCAGGATTTTCATGAGGGCCCGGATATATGAACCGAAAAAAAAATGATTTTATACATTTTGAAATATATGAGTAAGTTTGAATGTATTTTAATGGCTTCCATATAGTTCAAAATTCTCCAAGCTATAAATGAGTGAAATCTAGTTCTTCAAGAGATGAATGCTACCATTTATGTCAAAGTCATGAACCTTGAAAGTTTACTTGCTGATTTGCACTTTTACTACACTTACTTTTTCAAATCAATTCTTCAATCATTGTTGGAATAAAATACAGGTTTAATGCCATTAATAACTTGAATAAAACATTTTCATTCTTGTGGCAGTACCATTATATAAGTTTAGAAGAAATTCAAACTGCTTAAGACAATTTTATAACAAAATATTATGTTGACGTGTCTCATCAATTGTCAAATGAAGTTACCCAATTGAAATATATATATGAAGCAAATTTTAAATATTATCTATCTCTATTCGAGTTATTAAATGACATAAATGTGAAAAAGTTAGGGAGACTCTTCCCAAACGTTTGCATCGCTTTACGTATATTCTGCACCCTACCAGTTTCTGTTGCCAGTGGTGGTTCATTCAGTATTTTAGGAAGAATAAAAAACCAATCGATTCTGCTCAACACAGAGTAGAGTATCAGGACTAGACACCCTGTGCTTAAAATCAGAATTGGCCAGAAAATTAAATTTCAAGGCGCTTGTTAAAGCATTCGCTTCAACCAAAGCTCGAAAAACCCATTTTTAAATAATAACTATAATGTACAAGGCATTTTATATATTTACAAATAAATAAACATATTATATTACAAAATGTTGTTTTAATTTTTAATTGTGAATATCGAACATGTATGTAAAATATTGGGTAAATGGGAGCCCGTGGGTCACTACCCACGGGCCCCGATTTTCTCTTCATGGCCCTGGATGTAGACCGAAATGAAATGTATCGGTGTCGCGTTGATTTCGCTATCCTTATAGGCTTTAGCTATTAACGGATAATGAAAATTGTTTATTACCTATATGATATCAATATGATTTAATAAGATTAACTATTCAACATTTTATATCGTGTTTTTTATCTAAAACTTATTATGTGATAAGGATATAAAAACAAACATTCATTTTCGTAATTTCACAATTTTTCAAAAAAAAAAATTATGATTTTTAAAAATGTTAAATATACATTAAAACAAACACTGCTTTCCTTGATAAATAATTTAAGGGGTAGGCTGTTAAACATGAAAAAATTGAAGAGTAACTCTGTCCCTTTGCGTTCCTTCCCAAATCCACCACTGGTTATAAAGGGAAAGAACTTCGAGCTTGTTTTATACCATTTTATAACCCTTTTTCTAATCTCACCTTGAGTATGCGCTGGAGTCAGATATAATATCTATGTGCACGTAAGTCTCAAGTTGCGTTGGTCAAAGGTATATCTCCCGGAACTAATCCTTTGATGATAATCGTACACTTCAAACTTGAGACTGCGCAAACCGTGCTTTTTTCTTCTCTTGCCTGCATTCAGTGTGTCAAAAAATGTTTGCATTAAATTAATTTTCTATTTGATTTTTATTTTCATTTTTGTTATCTTATGTATTCGTCCGGTGAGTTTTTACGAGTTATAACCATAGCTGTTTTGTACATTTCATCTCTACAGAGATATTAAAATCTAGGTTGGTCATCATTACGATCTTACATCACGTCGATTACTGAACATGCACTGGATATTTCTGGTGTTTGAGCACTTAAAGATTGTGGTCCTTTTACAAATAGTTGTAAGGTAGTTGTTATACAATTACAATCATATATTCTAATAAAATACTTATTAAACAACAAGGTCTACAAAGATATTTTTAACTTCTTGACGACGAGCATCGAACTCACACCTGCATTTACCTGTCCACAGCATATATCTACGAATATATAAATTCAAATAAATCACTATACTAAGTAGGTACATTGTTCTTTTTTGTATATCATGGACAGATGATAAAAATTTAAGTGCAGTTATTGTATACCAAATAATATAAGAATTATATATATATTAATATATTATTATTATTATTATTATATATATTATAAGTTGTAGTATAATTGAATTATAGGGAGACATGTTTTAGTAAAAGAGATAAATTGTGTACTTGAATGATGAAATTGCTAAAAAATTTTATTATTTAAATTAAATGCTATAATAATCAAATCATGTTTCAACAACGGTACTTTGTGTGAAAAATATTATATTATAACTTATACCTAAGTTATTAGATATTATTATACTTACTATGCTAAGTGGCAACGAAGCACCTGTGATCACGACTTACGAAATTTCGTCCGGAAATTATTTTCATTTTTTCACTCAAGAGAGATAATACATGAGTACATAGGTAGGTATATGGTGTATAGGTACGGTACATAGGTATATAGGTGTAAGGTATATAGGTACATAGGTATATTATATTACATTAAATATATATATATATACATTATATCGGGAACCGGAGAACTGACTTTTAATAAGTATTATTAGATAGTAGCTATCTAAAATGATTACATGTATCTAAGTAGGTATTTAAATATATATTGAATTTTTATTGATGCATATATTTTTAAGGAACGTAATATATAGTATTAATTATACCTATTGTAATAAACTTTTATTATTTTAATTTAAATGAACGTGTATTTCTAATATAATAATATGAGTCGACAGATTCATTCAATTATTATACATATTACAGTATTACACCTATATGTATATTATTATGTTTGTTTACGTTTGTAATTTTTTTTTTTTATCTACTTTTATCTAAAATTATAAATGTAGTTTATTTCTTTATTTTATACTATCTCATTATTTATCATAATTGTATACAGTTTAAGTAGACTTTTGTTACCAAAATATATATATTAACAACTTGGTCATGTTTCATAGTATAAATATGTACATTAGATTATAGATAAGAATAGCAGATAGTTACAAGTACATACCTGCACATGAGTTTTTTTTTATAAATCCAATTAAGATTTCTACTGTAAAAAATTCTGGAAACCATAGTTCCGTTCAGGCTGTTTTAAACAAATATATGGCCCACGTGCTTTATCCTATATGAATAGATGAATAGAAATGTATTCAAAATACAGTATTAAATATTTCCAATAAAGCTAAATATATGGAATATACTTTTAAAATTTGTAATAAATAATATAGAATATACCAATTTAAATATAAATATTAACATAAATTTACAATATAAAATATATGGTTATACGTGTGATGTTTTATTCCCAAAATGAGATATCATTAAATTGCAATAGAAATCGTTATATTTTATCGATTAGTAAAAATTTTACGTATCTGTTATTATTTATTATTTGACATAACATATTATAATAATAATTATATAATTAATAATTAATAATATTGATATGCCAATAAATGCCATAGGCCATAAGAAACAAGCCAAATTAAAATGATTACATATTTTTCTATTTATAGAAAAGAAAAGTATCATACGATTATATAATCAAATAATAATTTTATAATGTTAAAATTATTAACGTACTAATAATATTAACAAAATTCAATTACTTATACTCGTATTTAATATTACCTATAATATAATTAATACATCATAGCCAATGAAATGGGTTTTTCATGAACAATTTTATTTTACACTTTCTGAAATAAGATACATTTTTATTCAATGGCAACTTTTCATGAAGTGGCCACTTAAGTTTAACATTGTATACATTTAAAAAATAAAATTATAATAGATTTTTATTAAAAATATACTGCCAAAAAACGGTTTTGAAACAGTAAATTAATTTCTCTGTATATTTTTTCAGCAAAAATACCTAGGTATATTATAAAAAATCGATTCGTGACTAATTTATCGAGTATAGATGTTATCTAAAATATCTATAATATATAATAATACATCGTAATACAAAATAGAAGTCATATCTATCAATAATTTAAATAAAAATATAATAATAATACATTGAATATAAGTAGGTATAATATATCTTGGTAATAATATGAATAATAAATAAACATTTTACAAACATAAATAATTGATTACCATGTTTATTATTTTGGTGTTGAGTTACTTGTAGAATTATTTATATATACCAATATACCTACCATGTTTATTGATTAAGTTACTATAGGTATATTTCGTAAAAAAGTGCCCGTTTAATGAATTTATTTCTTACAGCCCGAAGTGTGTAAAAACGAACTTCGAAGTTCTAAATTTTTAATGAAATGTCGATTTAACTAAATGTTTATGATATATATTAGGTATATATAATAGTTTAAAACCTAAATATGTTTTAATTGTTTACCTAAAATTATATACCTATCTATTAGAGATAAACGATACTTTTATTCGGTTAACCGATATCGAAAAGCATAATATCGAGATATATTTTGGTATTGATTTCGATAATTTCTAATATAACCAAGTATTATGTAAAAAAAAAAAAAAATGAAATTATGGTAGTATAGTAGTATAGTTATGTAAAGTTATCGATAAAATTAAATAGGTATCTAAAAAGTTAAGTTAGTTACAACATTTTTTTTTAATAGTTAGAAGTTTATAGTTAATTAATTAATTACTTATTTGTAGTTAAAGTGAATAGTTCGAATCGGATTTAATTTAACTTAACAATTTAATCAAAATATTAATTAAATTATCCATGATATATATAGAACATAGGTATATAGGTATATATATACACTAAGAAATTAATTTTTTTATGCATAATATTGCATTAACTTTTAATTTCAGAGAAAAATATAATACATTTCATTTTTTAGTGTATATTTTTAAATATATTAAGAAAAAATTATCATTGGTTTTAAAACTTTGATTCTAATCAAATATTTGTTTAAAATATAATATATCTATAGCCATATAGGTAGTTTGAATGAAGAACAGTTTTTAGTTATTATTAACTTAGAGATTTTTTTACTAGCTAATCACATGTTTGCAGTAAGTACACACAATTAAAAACTATAAGTTAAAAAGTGAACAATATTTTAACTTTTAAATTCAACTTTATTTTAGTCGATGTGTATCTTTGAGTATGATAATAGTTTATGCATTCCCAATGTAACATGCATTATTATTATATAAACCGTTATCAAAATGCATAAAAGTCATATTGTATACATATTAATATTTTTCAGTTAAAATATCTTGATCATTTATAATAAATTTCATTTTATATTAATCATATTGGATACATTTTTATGAACTTTAAGTTATTTATTTTCATTTTCAATAATGCTCATTATAATGCTATTATATATACCTACCAAATAGTTTACAAACAACACCTATATATTTGGATCTATTACTAGGTGTATATATATTTAACTTTTTGTTTTTACGGTTTCGTCCACGTTTGCTCGGGACGTATGGTAAGCAAAATTAATCGAGTTTCGGGTACCTATCGATCTAATAATATGAATTATCGAAATGTTAAGAGTATACCCATAGAGGTAACTGTATATTATATTATAGTAATAGGAAAAAAATCCAAAGAAAAAAAAGACAAATTGTTTTAGTTTGGATTTTACACATAATATAAAAAAAATAATGATAACTAGGTATTTTTATCGATTTCTCATAATATAATGGGTATAATCACAATATTATAATTGACTGTATAATAAATAAATAATTTTCAATTATCACAGATAATTTAATATTATATATAATATGTGTTATGTGTTAATGGAATTTTGGAATTAGTTTATCCTATAGTTATCGCTGTTTTGTTATATTATGTAGGTATAAAATCCAAACCAAAACAATTTGTCTTTTTTTTTTCCTGTGGCTTTTTATAATGCACGAGGTACCGAGTGTCGAAATCTGAATGTACTGTCGGCATCGTCCATCACTACATAATAATATATAGTGTATATTATATTATACGATATTACAACATTGAATATAATGACAAATACCCCCCCCCCCCAGCTATGATTTGTTATGAAATATACTTACGTATTTTTTATTTATTTTTTTTATTTTTTATCTGTAAATTTTCGAAATTTGTGAACGCTTTGCCGGGTAAGTCTGGACGTGTTGAAATCCTAAATACAAACATACGGCTCCGATTCGAGTCGTCTCGAGGCGATCGCAAATCTTACCGTGTACTGTTATATTATAAACACCGATTACGTGTGCGTCACGACGGTCCTTCGTAGTCGTCGTCGTCGTCGTCGTAGTCGTAGTCGTCGTGTTTTTTTTTTATTTTATTATTTATTTTTCTAAGTTCACATAAGATCGCGTTGGGCGTGGCCAGGGTAAGTTTGACCGACCGTGCCCGGCAATTCGCCGTCTCGTTCAGTAATCCGATGACAATCGTCGGCTTCACCGCGGTCGACGAAAGCGCCGGCGGAACATTTCAATAATAATAATATTTCGCGTATTACGTTATTTAGGTACGTATCGTCACGGTTCGTCTATAGTTTATTTTTTCGTCCGATAATAGGCACTTATTTCCTATTATTATCATATTAGTATAAAAATAATATACGTATTATATTAGGCGCGTATCGGCCCGTTATCGGACCCGTTTGGACTTCCGACCGGAAAAGTGTAGGTACCTACCCGTATTATATTATTACACCATCACACTGACGGACGGACGAAAATGACTATGCCGAAAGCGATAACGAGGTATGGTATACCGATGTTGTTTTTATTTTTAGTTTTTTTTTTATGTAGGTGCCGATAACAAAAAAAAAATAAATAAAATAAGTGTTTGCGTACACTCTCCCAATCTCTCCACGTAAAAAGTTCAAAGTCCAATACGATTATTACTATACACATCCCATATCTTTACACAAAATTATACTTCCAAAATAAACGCCATGCATCATAATATTGTAAACATTTAGCATAATAAACTATAATGTAATAATACCGGAGCCAATGTGGACATATAGGTATCAATGATATTGTAGTTGAGAGTCGATTTTTTCAAAATTTTCAACTCAACAAGTATTGTTTGCATTGTCCCTCGTCCACTTACTACCTCAGCCTGCAGTTTAAATTTAACTTTTTACAGTTAATTTTCATAACTTAACGAGTTGAGCATTTTTATATATATATATACTTTGTTTTTTGGACTTATACTTTACGTATTCAGCTTGATAGATTATTACATAAGAGTATAAGACGGTTATTGTATTTTAGTTTATACCAACATTTTTTACTTGTGTCACAATCATTAGAAATACGTATACAAATACGAAGAACATACCTGTATAATTTATGCAATTATACATTATTAGGAAATATATTATATGAAACAAAACTCAATCGAATAATGTCAATTCTTGTTGTTGTTTATATAAAACTTTCGTTTTACATTTACATGTTGTACCTACCTACCTGCCGGTTTCTACGTTTTATTTAAAATTTAAATAATAATTTATTATTATACCTACTCATTTAAAAATTGCTAACGCTTATTAAAATATTCGTATTTTCTTAAGTATATTACTCACTTAAAACTGTTAGATTCTTCTATTTATTATAAAGACTAACGAGTGCATTTTAAATTTTTCCCGAATATCATTCAATTACTATATGCATTGTTTCGTTTCAGTTATAGTGACCATGAACAATTTACAACCTAATACCCATCTCCAATCCTATTTACCGAATCTTTTTTTTCAAGATATTTCCCTTGGCCGTGTAATAATCACAAGCCATTATCATAAATCGTTCATTTCACATGATACTATACCACTGACTTTGAACATTATTATTATTAATAAGTTTGTTTTTGTTTATAACCTGTTTTTTTCATGGTGAATCAACTATTACTATGGTATATCTTGGTGTCTACACATACGTATATAAAATGATAGATTCGTTGTAAATATAATTTTTACACAATAGCATTTTTTTTTTTTTAATGTATAAATAATAAATATTATTTATATAATTATATATTATTATAAGCAGTTAATAAATACATTATATACCTAGTAGGTACCTACTATATTATATTATATAGATTATATACAGTATTATATTTAATTTGTTATATACTTAGGTAACTAAATTAATTTTCGTAATTTGCAAAGTAGGTAAATCATTTAAAAACTACGTTTGAAAATGTCCAATCATCTTTAGGCGTTTGTTTAAATTTAAGTTTTTGATAGTTATAGAACAATAAATATATAGAATAAATTTCACTCAAACGTCCATCCGGATATTATAAAATAATTCCATTGTTGGTCAGTTGTTTAACAAAAACTGACAAACCTGGGTGTACCTAAGCTTAATTGTGTACTCCGAAAAGAATGAACGTGGCAAGGCAAGTGGGTAGGTAAGTAGGTATGCATAATATACGAATATTGTAATACACACGTTTGACTAAACAGTTAGTTTCATTTCATACATCTATCTGTTTATGCTGTATTTATTTTTTTTTGTCGTACAAAATGAATCATTAACTCGAATAATATTTAGTTTAAATATTTTAATTTAAATATATATTTTATAGGTATATCTACTTGTGTATAATTTGATTTAAAAAAATATATTTTATAACTGTCGTTTTAATTTTTGAAATATATATATACGTTATGCCGGGTATAGGTATATTAATATTTTAAATAATATTCTGTATTATTGTATACCTACGAATTTTCTTCTATTAAACCTTCAGTATTACTCATTGGTAATATTATATTACATAATAACAACAATTAATGATGTAAATAGGCAATTTGCATTAGATTAATTTTAATTTTTTTTTTTTTAATATATAATATATACAACCCGATATACAACTTTTATTAGGTATTAAAACTCAGAATATGAATAATAAATATTGATTATAATTAATTACGTCTCTACAGACTAGGAGAGGTACAGATAAGCTTAGGATTTTTATCCGTTTCTGCAGCTAACTATAGGTTTACTCATATACAATATTCATTTCGTATAGATCCCGCGAGTGTTTGAATACTTTTTAATTTTTTGCACATTTTGGCGATTTTCCAATAAAAGTACATACATATTTTGCTATTTTAAATGTATTTTACACATTTTTGTAGAAAATCGTGTACTGAATATAAATCTTTGTAGTTATATTATTGTTCTTTTTTTAGCGTCTTTATCTATAAACAATACTGACAGAATTTAGGGAAAAAAATAAACAATACCTATTTAATTATTTCACATTTACTGTACCAATTAAACTGTTTACAGTATAATATTAGTATTAAAGCATAAAATTATAATAAAATATTATGAAATTATATAAATAGTAGATATACATATTTACATTGCATATTTTTTGAATTTTTCAAATAAATTACCTACATATTATCGCGTATAAAATATATATATAACTAGGTACCTACTACTCAATCAGACACAGAACGACGGACAAAATAGGTATATACGTACCTACTATAGGGGTCTGGCTTATTTGAAAGCAAGTATCAAAATTCAAAATACAAGATACTAGATAAATTATGTTTTCCTCTAAATCCCTACAATTTATATTACGATATATTCGAACTTGTGTTCATATTAAATATGTAATCTGGAACTTGGGAAGTGATGAATAAAGATTATTACAAGAGGACGCTTTATCGATGATTTTCAGCAACAAAAATGCTTACGAAAAACTTTTAAAACAGATTTTAAAAGTGGTTTAAAAGTCAAAATAGGTACCTATTATCAAATCGATAGAGGACAAAATTTTGAAGTGAATATCATTTGGGATTCTTAATTTATTACTTAAAAAAAAAATATTGGAGTTTAAAAATGTAAACTTATAAGTTTTTAAAACTACAATAACTTTTTTTTTTTTATTAATAAATTAAAAAACCGAATGAAGTTCACTTTAAAATGTTGTCTTTTATTGATTTCATAATAAGTATTTTGATTCTAAAATTACTTTAAAACTCTATTTTTATATTTTAACAATTTTCGTAAATATGTTTTTTTAATAAATATCGTGATTACACAACAATAAAAAGTAGTAGACACAGGACCAATTTTCAATTACTATTTTTAAAAAAATGTTGGATTTTTTTTATATCTAAAAAATTTCTTAAAAATTGTCTATACACAATTAAAAACAAGTGTGTAGCGTCCTCTCATAATAAAAGTAATTAAAAATATTGAATAAATACTTAATAAAGATTAACAGTCATTATTAATATAAATATAATCTAATACACTGTAAAGTTCATAAATATCAGTCATTTTGGAAATTTTATTGTATCACATTTAAATATATTGCTAAAATATAATATACAAACATATTAAGTATAAACTATTATTTTTTTACTCTTATATTTATCTATGAGTTATACATAATTTAGGAGTAAAAATACTCAATACTTATTTAATTACTTCATATAATTTATTTATTGTATTCAGTATTATATCAGCATTAAAGTATAAAATCATTATATAAAAATATCGTCCAGATATAGATGGTGAATATGAAAAGAGTCTATTTGTAAAATAAAACTGTTTTTGAGTGTGAAATCTTGGAATTATAACTCCATTTGGATGTGATAAACAGTGCGATCGAAACTTTGATTGTTTTTATCGATAATAAACTAAAAAAAAAAAAGTATTTATATTTAAGTTGTCGGAACTACCTCGTCACTACGTGGTACAATGCGTTAAAATATATTTATGTTTAACATAATTTAAACAGATATTTTTATTTTAAAAAATAAAAATATAATGATAACAAAAGTTATTGCGATTTCGTCTGGATACCGATTATCGCACATCGATAAGCACACAATACTGCGAGCTTTTTCCATAAAATATTTTTATAAGTGTATACAAAGTAAATTCGGGAGGATATACGGTGTGTAACTTTTCTTTACGTCATCAGAAAACTCGAAGTATGGACGAACGAAAAACGGAAAACTCGTAAACCCAACGAAAATATATCTATATGACTAGTGGGTCAGAAAAGGATACAGGGAATTAAACTAAAAAGCATAACACTTCCATGAAATTAAAAATTCATCTATTTAGTGTTGGCATATTATATTGAAATTATAGCAGACAGTGAAGAAAATCTAGTTAGGATTCTAATTAACTTAGACAGTTAGACAAGACATTCAATCAGGACTAAAACATGAAAATTAATAAGGTCAAGGCAAAGATTCTAGTTTGTAGCAGACAATAATTAGACACTAATATAATCATAGATAATATCAAACAAAATGTGAATAGTTATATATACCTTGGAAGTAAGATCTTTGGAATAGCTAAACAGGTGTTCTTTAAGAAGAAAAACTATTCATCGCAAAAACGTTAAACATTAAGATCAGAAAACACTTATAAAAACAAGGTATAGAATATAGAATATAGTATTATATGGATCAGAATCATGGACTATTCTAAAAGCTGATTGACGAAGAATAGAAGCATTCAAAACTTGGTGTTGGAGAAGGATGTTAAAATCTTCTTGACAGAACTAGTGTCAAATAAAGGTGTGTATCATAAAATAAATGAAAGGAGGTCGATATAGATAACAATAAGAGAGATTAGAAAGAAATGGATAGGACACCTTCTAAGGAATAACACTGTTATACAGTTATACATGTACAGTTATACACTGTTATACATGTTGGTAACATCTGTAATCGAAGGTAAAATCGAAGGGAAACTAGGAAAAGGAAAACCAAAACAGTCTTATATGAAGAAGTTTATGTTAGATTTAGGAAAAGAAGGAATTATAATATATAAGGAATTCCTATAAGGAATTGAAGGAAGTTAATATGGATAGAGTGAGGAATGAAGGAACATTTCATTATTAAACCAATTTACGGATTGAAAAAAAAATGATGAATAAGATTACATTTGAAAGACGATTTTGAGCAAAATTCTGTATAATAAATTATTAATAAAAAGATAAAATCGGTAACCAACATTATAATAAAATACTATTTAATTATATACTACTTATATATCCCTGTCATATCTGTTCGTCTGTCCGTAGTTACTAGTTAATAATATTAGGATTGTTGATTTGGTTATTAGAGAGATAGATATTATTCGTTGTTTTATATTTTTTTATATTTTTGTTTAAAATACGTTTAGAAATCAGGAATTTAGCACGCTTACACAGTCTGTAATTAACTTTTTATAAAAAAAATGTCTTGTTTAAAAATGAAATTACATACCATGGATAAAACTTCAATTTTGATTAACTTATATCAGGTTAACCTTTTAAATTTAACTGGTTAAGTCAGTAGTTAATTAATATTTTACTCTTAACTATTAGAAGTTAGAAAAAAAAATACCTACAAAATATACAAATAACTAAAAATAGTTTTTAATGATTTTTAAATGGATGTTTAATAATTTCAAATTTTACGGTATTAAATTATTTTCTGTATAATATCTAGGGTTGGGTAGTAATCATGTTTTATTTATCAAACCCACTATTGTAACTTATAAATTGTAATCAGTTACCTACATAATTTTTGTATAACTTTATTATTATATTATTATACTTTATTATACCATATTTAGGCCTCAATAATTCCCTCCCCCCTTTCCACTTACCATGCCAAGGAAATTAAATGTGACTTTGCCCATATATATTTTTTGACTGCTCTGAATTTACTTTAGAGGGTTTCATCTTATTAAAAAATCATCCAATCTTGATATCTCTCCCTTGATCTCTACTAATATCCTTAACTCTACATCCATTGAAACTGTTATTCTAATTATTTCCTTTATCCTTTTGGTCGGTTTTGTAATTTAACATTAGTGTTTTTATTATGTATTTGTAATTGTTGAGCTGTTGTAATTATTAATTAAAAGCTAAAATAAAATAATAAATAACTTTATATTATAATCTATTACAATTTTTAAATAATATTTAAATATTTAATACAATGAAAATTGATCACCAACATTGGTAATATAAAAATAGGCTTTTTTTTATATCAATGTATAAATTAGTAGTACCTAAATATTTATATATAACATAGGTAATACTCACTTTGCATTTTAGTCTATACTATATTATGTATGTATATTAATTTGTATTTAATATTATTATATTTTATTACCATTATTTAATAGGAAACGTTTAAATTTATTTATATTCAAACCATATATTTCTATATAATATTACATTTTACAAAATTCTTTAATCAATGTTAATACTTTTAAAATAGATTTTGTATATAATACATTTTAATCAGAAAACTCCCATACAAACAAATATTAAGTAAAGTCATTATTTTTTTGAACAAATAAATATAATAAACACGTTCTACTCATTTTACCAGAAAAAAACATATACACACATGAAAAAAAAACACATCACTGTCAAACTAATACATTGTTCATTAGTCGCTTCGCTCAGAATCCAATAAAAAATGATTTTTAAAAAGGTAGCTAAGGTCCACAATGAATATATATATAGGAACTATAGTTTATACAGGAGTAGTACAAATTATTTTATATAATTTTTTTATACAAGTATACACTGTAAGGATTTACAATATAAATCATAGGTTACAATTTTAAAATCGAAAGTTGATATAGTTTTAATAAATAAGAAACAGGAGATAAAAAATTTGAAAATATACAGATATAAAATAGAGGATACAAATAATGTTTCTGAAAAAATGTCCCAAAAAGTATTTATGGGTACTTCCCAATATATAGCCGGGTCCATAATACAAAAGCACCTCATATATATTATATACTATAGTAAGTAGGTACTTTATATTTAACATATATTATACGTTATCTATCTAACTACTATCAGAGACGGTATACATACTATATAACTATGTATCTACATCAAAACAAATATCAAAATTCAAAATAATAGATACATTATATCTTCTTTTAGACACTATATTATATTATTAGCTGCTATTTCTGGTTTCTTAGCTTTTTTTTTTTAAATAAAATGTCCAAATATTTATCAAATTTGTTTCTATTTTAAATTAACATATTATTTATATTTTTATATTGTTATTATTTCTACAATTAAGAGGTATAAAATAGCAATACTGGACAAATTAATGATTTTTTTTTAACTCGGTTAAATTAAGTTAATAGAAAAAAATGGTAAAAGTTGAAAGTTAACAGTTATTTTTTTCTTAATGATTAAGTTAAGTTAAGTTAAAAAAAATAACTCATTAACTTAAGTTCATTTTTTTTTTACGAGTCCATATAGCATTTGAGATATACCTACATAGTATAATTAAGTATCTATTCTTTTTTTGAATATTTTTTTTTTTAACTTCAAGCATTTTAAAATTTTTAAAAATCATTAGAATAATATTATTAAAAATACTACAATGTTATTTATAATAATCATTATTAAAATCAACAACCAATATGTTCATAAAAATGTTTAATTAGTAGGTATCTATTATTTTCTTAAATTTTAACAAATTAAAATTGCTCATTGGGAATCCGAAATATTGTTTATTGATGAAAAATCGAATTTATTTATAATCCGTAATTTATAATACTGGAAGATTATTATATAATATATAGGTATTCTTGTTTTATTTATATTTTTGGGAAATAAATAATAATTCTTATAACATAATATTTATAAAGCAAAAAAATAAATAAAAATATATATATACATATATACAATATTTATTAGAAACGGTTTATTTTTTAATATTTAACTATTTTGACAATAGACACAATATGAAATCAAAATGTATCAATTATTTTAAAATTAACTTAACTGAGTTTTAATTAAAAGTAACTTGTTATTTAAAAGTTAATATAATCAAAAATAAATTAAGTTAACAAAACTCAAATATAAAAAGTTAAAATTAACTTAATTTTTAACTTATTAACTCGTTAATGCCCCGCATTGTAAATATAGTATATGCGTATTAACACTAGATTATTCTTTTTGTATTGTCAATATTCTTTAAAAGTATATGTACTAATAAACAACCCCACATTTCGAGTGAGAAATTTAGATATAGGTACACTAGAGTTCAACTAGACGTGTTCAATGAAAACAATGAAACTACCCAATTTCAAGAACAAGGGGGGGGGGTTTTACTGTCCATTGAGTATACATGTATATGTGGGTTTTTGTCATTTGCGATATAAAATAATATAATTGTTTACTATAATAATTCAAAATAATCAAGGTTTGAGCGAATGACATTTTTTTTGCTTTTATTGACTCGTAACTAAAATATTATAATTTTACATCTTGCATGAGAGAGTATCAAAAATACACGCATGTACTTATATGTAAACATATTATCCATATTTTGATTTCAGTTAAATAAATCTCGACTAACTAATTAAAAATGGTTCTAGATTCATCTTCAGTATAGTTTAAAATACAGTTTATATAGTTTAAAAAATACCTACCTATATATTTGGTATTTATATATATTTAATTTATATATGATATTTTAAAATTATTTAAATACTATAGTCTCTAAATACTTGTATTACCTACTTGTACTTTTAAAACTGACAATATTCATAATATGTAGGTGCCAGGTACCTACATATTATGAAAGTACATTTTGACTATTAACAAAATATACTGTTTAGTTCTATAAGTTACAACCACAGGTTTTTAGAGAATGCACTATGACTACTAGTTGTTAGTTTAACTCATATATACTTATAGTAGGTATGGAAATTAATTTTAAATAGATTTCTTTGTTAATAATTTATTAGCATTTAAAGTTTCACATAGAGCGGAGTAGTTCAGAGTAATACAAAAAGTATTTCAGTCCCTTCACACACTTCCTATTATACCTTTAAATGCTTATAAATAATAAACTGTTGGCACGCAATACTCGAAATTAACATGACGATATTTTCATAAAAGTTGTTTTCGTCTGAATGTCAAGTTAAAAATATAGATCGTTATTTGGAAATATATAAAATCTAATAAAAAAACAAAGTTAAAAAGTAATAAAAAGTTATATATTTTGATGTATACAAAAAGTGTATCTCAAGTTTATAAAAAACAAAAATTTTAGAAAAGTCGGTACGGTAGGGGTAAAAGTACTTTGCAAGTCAGGTAGGATACTGGTAGTGGATATATAGAATTTGAAAGCAATGATAACAAATTGCCTTCGATAAATGAATCTTCGCGGTAAATTGCGCAGCATCAGGGTGAAGTATAAAAATCTCAAAACTCGTGTTCATGTAAAAATGGGGGTTTTAGGGAAAATAAATCATTAATTATGTGCTTATAAAACACAGAAATTTATTGCATTTTATACTGTAGAGACTGAAGATAAATTAAAAAAATTTTTTTTTGATATCTTGATACGTACGAAATTGATGAAATTTACATTACTCGTAATACTTATTTAATAGGTATTAAAATATTGTAGTTATTGATAGTTTTGTTCATTTTATAATTTTTGTGTTAAGTAAAATGGCCTTAAATAGTAATTTTAATGAAAAACAGATATTTCCCTAATATTTATAATTTCCTAAAACCCCCATTTTGGTACGTCACGGTTTTTGAAATTTGTATACATCTTTATTAATTAGAAAATTTAACAATTTAAAATTTAAAATTTAGAGTTTCGATGATGGTGATACTGTGATAGTATTATATGTTTAAATTGTGCAAGAAAATTTAAATCTTTAAATAAAAGTATTTAAACTTTAACTAAAACCGCAAGATCAGCATTTTAACATTTTTCCATAGTCATAGTATGTGACCTTATTAACATCTTTAATTCGAGCAAAATTGAAATACATTGGTACATACTTTGGTATGGTTGCCATACTTAAAACATCAAATTCAATGTTTAAATAATGTTCAAAATTGTTTCCCTAGCTTTATGACTTTCAAATGTAACATACCTTGTAACGTCTTGAAAATACTCGGGCCCTTTTCGCGAGCGTTATGTGACGGACCCGTATGGTACGGAAGGGTGGCCAACCACGAACTGAGACCTTGCGGCCGGAGTATCGTGGATTTTATGTGTGAAAGAATGAATTTTGATTAGGTAAAATTAAATAAATGGGAACTATGGTTTTTAAGGAGAATGGATGTTTTATTGACGTTGTTTGTGAAGAAAGCTCAACTGAAGTAGAACTTAAACAGAATAAAATTAAAACAAAAACAAGTGATCGACGAGAGCATACATCAATACATCACTTTGTGTCAGTATATATATAAAAATAAAACCTCATGAGGGACCGTCGACCCAGTGACAATTAGCGGACAATTACAAAGAATAATAAAAAATAATAAATAGGTAACTAAAAATAAAGGTAACAAAATAGGATGGGGAATACCAAAGAATTAAATACCTAACTAGGTGTACCGGCTAAGGTATTTTATGAAAAATATATTTACTACATGTCACGATGTTGCGTGACACCCGTTCTTTGGACTTGATTTGACGTTGGGCGATCCCCATCTTCGGTGGCACAATTAGGGTCTATTTCATAGTGATTGTAAGAAAATTCTCGTAAAAAATAAAAACAGAGAAAACCAACTTAGGTATATAAAAAAATATCATTGGTGTGGTGCTCGATCAATCGTCATGTCAAACTTTAGAAACGGCGCACAGTTGGATGAACAGTACTTTTAGCTGTCCAAAAATAGAAAAATTTTCTAGTGAATAAATGCATATATAATAATAGATATCTGTTTTTCATTACCTAATGATAGTGAATATAATAATATTGATAATTATAATTATGAACTTATATAATAGATAAGCGTTCTTAAAGTTATTTCTAATGCTGATATATATGAGTATCATGTTAGATTAATTGTTTCTTCAATGATGGTCTTAAACTACTTAAACAAAATTTAAAAAGTTTAGTTTATAAAATATTTAAATTAATACACCTATGTTGAACATCTGTATAATTGTATTTTAATTTTTTTTTTTTATGCTTGTATATAGTACTTGTATTTATGTAATAAATTGAAAAAAAAAATGGTTTTTTAACGATATTATACAGCCAAATATATTTAGGGGTTCTTATAGGTTATATTTCTTATTTTTTTATATGCATATAGGACATAGGTACAATAAAATATTTTATCGATAAGTTGCCTCAATTTGCCCCAAATTGAAAAAAAAAAATTCTATATGAAAGTAATATTGTATAAAATATGAAAATTTGCTGTTTATTTGAAGTCTTAAAAAATTATGGATTTGCATTACAATCAAGTTCTGGTGAATCACGAAATACTTTAATTAAATAAAATAATAAAATAGTATTTCCAAGTAGGTATTAATATTATATCATTTTAAGTTTGAACTATTGATTAATATATCTGTGTTCATATTAAATATACAACTAAAAAAAAAAAAAAAATTAAATGATCTAAAAGAGTATTTATATAATAAAATTATATATATTTTGCTCATAATAACGTAATCTAACATATTAATAACCGATTTCACCAAACTTACGTTATTTTATTTTAAGTTGCCGTTAGTTGAGTGCCCGTTATAATTAACGAGTGATTTAACAATATGTTAAAATTTACGCATTTCACCAACGTTTAATCATGACTCGTTAATTGAACCGTTAAAATGACCGTTTTTATAATTAAGAGATGTTCAACGTGATAAGTTTCTATTAATGATGGTATCACTGTTTGTTTATTGTAAATCTATGGAAAATTCAAATGCTATACTCCGTGGTAATGAGTAAAAATTATGTGTACCTATAATTTATTTATTAAAATAACATTTTATAAAATAATATTCTTTACAACTGTGTTCATTTAAGTACCTATATAGTTAATTCATGTGGCATTAAATTGAATGAAAGGAATGTAAATTATAGTGAATATGAGTGTGAGGTCTTTATGGAGATTGTAAAAAAATATAAAAGTACAATAGAAAATACTAAAACCGACGGAGTGACGATTGAAAAAAAAATCATTCTCGGTTTGTTGTTGAATCTGAATTTTATAGTGTAGATGCTCAAATATGGTCTCGATCAGTTCAACAACTTAAAAGGTAAGATTTTAAAAATATATTTTTTAATAAATTATATTTTAAAATAGGTTTAACAGATGGTATCTATAAAATTTAAAGTTTAGAATGACGCTTTTTTTATTTTTATTCAAATATACTATTTAATAGCTAGAACTAATGTAATTCAAACTGAAAGTATATACTTGTCAAATGTGTATAAAATACAAACTGAACTATTGGAAATTAAAAAGCAAAACGCTCTATTGAAACAATTGTATTAAAAAAAAAAATCAATTGTAATATGTATTATCATTGATTATAACGGATTAATTGATTAATACCATAATTAATGGTAAAATATATTATATAATATACGTAATAAAGTTATTATGTACTTAAATATTTCCTGTGTTTTAAAAAGAAATATTAAAACAGTATTACCTACATATATACCTAGATATAATTAAATTAAATTTAAATTACTGATATGATTTTGTATTTGAAAAATCTACTGTCGAAGACCCTTAAGGAATTTCTAAATGCGTTTGCTGAATGATCTTGTATATTAATCGGTAGAACTTGAATTTCTTCATATGCTTGTCTTCTTTATGTATATAAAAATTCATTTAGGGGCACATCGTCTGGAGGTTCCAAATCTTTGATTTGTGTGGTTATATTATGCAAGACAGCAGTTGCTACTATAATTGTTAGGGTTCGCTGTATATATCAGTTCGTAGATCCATTGATAAACATGGAAACCTCCTTTTCCAAATGCCATAAGCTATTTAAATACTATTTCGTGTTGGTTTCTGAGAACGATTGTATCTCAGTTCAGCTCTAATTGTAGGACGAAGTAATGGTGTCATTAAATAATTTCTCAATGGATAAACATTATCATCAAGTAAGGTATAACCACGTTGTAGATGTAGATGTCCATTTTCAAAAATTAGAAGTACATGACTATTATCAAAAATAGTACCATTACGGGCACTACCTAATCAACGGACAACTATATCACTTATCAATAAATTATCATCACAAATCGTTTGAACATTTATAGAAAAATGACCTTTTCTGTTTCTAAATCGTTCTCCGATATCTCTTGATGGTGATTGAATCGGTATGTGCGTACAATCAATGGTGCCACAAATTCTTGGGAATGTTGCAAGTGTATAAAATTGTTGAGCGATAACTGTAGCTTCATCATTTTTAGGGAATGATATATACCGATCCTTTAGTTCAGCTAATGCTTTAGATACTTTACAAACTATACGACATACAGTTGATTTAGATGCGCAACGTATTGTGTATCTCCTATTACAATATAAAAGCTACCGGTAGCATAAAATTGTAAAGCCATTAATAGTTGTTTACTTGGTTTGAATGGACAATTTCTAATACTCTCATATTTAAGTTTGTGTTATTTTTGTTTGAGAACTTTAAAGCACAGTATTTTTATTTAATCTACAAATATGGGAAAAAAAAATGATTGAAACCTATATAATATGTAATGTTGTCGTAATATTATAGCAAGAAAGTAATAATTTGACCACCTCTGTATTGCTGTTTGAGCTTTATTTCTGAGAAATATGTAAACATATCAATTTTTTCAAAAAATACTCTGTTGTCTTCGTATTCAAGTAGCTCCTCATATAGAATTTAATCCTCGAAGGCTTTGTCAAACATTCAAATTACATTAAAATCTATTTTCATTTAAGTAAAAATCCGAAGAAAAAAAACTAAATAAATATATAAATGATTACGAAGTAATATTATGTCATAGTCATAATGATTTACTATCAATGAAGAACAACGATGATTGTGTTATAATTGTTAGTATGTACATAGATAAATAAAATGTAGTATATTAAAATAGCTTTTAACGGTAGTTAAATGGTCTAAATGACCAATTTTACTTCCTTAAATTAATGGGAGATATTAACGACCGTTAAGAATAATTTTAGTTGGTGAAACAAAAAAATAATAAGTATCCCTTAACTATAGGTTTAATCAGCCGTTAATAATTAACGAGCATTGGTGAAACCGGCTATAAGTATTTTGATACATACTTGATTTTGTGTATTTTATTTGCAGTTTCCTATTGAGATTAGAGCAATCACTCATATTTAGTTTAATAATGAAAATTTTAGGAAACAAGTGTTTGCCTAGTATTTATAATTTTATAATAATGTTAATATCCCTATTTATATTTATTTAACGTATTTATAGTGACATAGTAGTTATTTATATAAAGTAATTGAATAAATAATTAATGAATTGATAGGTACTAAGATATTTGACTAGCTAAAACGTTTATTGTATAGCTGACGAAAAATACATATTTTTGTCGTCGTAATTGATGTAAATAACTATATTTATATATCTAAGTATGATCATTACTATTTAAAGATAAAGTAAACACATCATGATCAAAACAATTGTTTTAAAAATGTCTAATAAATCAATATTTACATAAAATAATTATAATATTAGGTAGGTATACCAGTATATATTTTATTTTATTAATACAGTATAAAGGTTAAATAAATTGTCTTTAATAATTATAAATCTTACATTTATTTTATTATACGAATTTTCATAACTTTTGGCTCAATGTTTTATGAAAAAATATTTTGGCCAGCTAGAAATATGATAGAGCAAACTGTGCGACGGTGGATTATTAGCCGGCAGTAAAAGGACAAAATCCGCCCAGCATGTTTCGGGTAGGACAAAATTCATACAAGAAATACGAGGCGGGCAAAATCCGGTATTTTTTTTTTTAATTTGATATTATAACATTTAAGGTATAACATTTTAGATATAATTTATAGAATATGAATGGTACTAATGGCAGGTGATAATGGTGATGACCCAGTACTCTCAAAGTGAATATCTGTGCTAATGGTAGCAATTATTGATAAGAAAATATGCATAGTTGTATTGCCTATAGCATAAGGTATTTAGGAGTAATGTATAGTAACACAGATTGTATTCGTAATTTATATTGTAAACTATAAAATGTGAATGGTTATTGTGTATTTCCGGGAAATGTTTTATTAAGTACTTTTAAATTAATTTTTTTAGTTTTTAATAATTTTTAAAATGTACCAATAGTTGGAATAGCAAAATAATCAATGCAGTTCATACTTTAAATTCATTTGTATTCATATTTTTATAAATATGTATAAAGTTAAAAAAAAATATTTTGGGCGGATTTTGTCCTAGATTCTTAGCCGGCACATAACTGGTTTGGTTTGAGACGATTTACGTGCAGGAATACGTCCGTAGATATTGGATACCCCGTGGATATGCGCATCGGCAACGATTTCGACAGCGCGTGAATGTCCGGGCGTGCCGTACCAATTATATTAATATTTGGATAGGTACTAAAAATTAAATGGAGGGTACCTTATTTGTTTTTGAACGTTACATATTCATGAATCACATGCTTTTTATCAGCCATTATTCAATTTGTTTGACGTTGTTGGTTTATCCGATGGAAGGAAAATAAATGATAAAACATTTTTATTAGGTTTTCGTAATTTTAATATCCCTCAGTGTAGAACTAGAACTACTACCTACTATTTTATTTTATTTTTTTCATATATTTTCACAGAATACAAATTATGCTTTAGCTTCTTCTATAAATAGAATGACGTCATTAGCAAATGAAACAAAAATTGAATTTTTTAACTTTACTTCCATTGAATCTATGTTATGTAAACAATTTATTTTGTATTTTATTATTGTTAATGTTGTACTATTAAATGTGTTGTAATTGGATCGTATGATTCGTATGAAATTTAAATAAAAAAATAACATTAACTATAGATGAAAAATCAAAATATCATGACTTATCCTAAAACGCACAAGCACATTGAAATAACACGTTGTGTATTGAGTCAATTGACTTAACCTATTCCACACAAAATAAATATATTATTTTTGGGTTTTTTTTTTATGTATAAATAACAAATTTTTCAGAATTTGGCGACTTGACACCGTTTTCACGCGCACCCGCGAATTATATGCACTCGACCGTCACGATCCTATCGCACGGGCCCGATAATTTATAAAAACCGACCGACCGTGAACCACGCAGGACTCCGATAGATACCATAAAATATCACGTCGATCAAATTTAATGATACCTTTAACACGTTGTAGGTAAACTCGACGGTGCTTAATTTAAACCGGAGGAATTTAATCTAAACATCGAAAATTAAATTCTGTGGGATAACGTGATTTTTCTATAATGCCCATTCGACGGACGGAGACAACAACAATAATAATTAATTTAAAAATAAAAAAAAAATGACGTTTACACGTTCGATCCCTCCGATCCTCGGGTCCGTCGACTTTTTCGGTTAAATGGACAATATTTATATTTATAATTTATAAAAATAAATTTTTTACTGCCTTAATTTTATAAGGCAGTGGTGAGACCTGCAATGATGTATGGAACAGAATGTTGGGCGGTAGATAGAAAGACGGAACAGATAATGAGTGTCGCTGCGATGAGAATGTTAAGGTGGACGAGTGGAGTTACTAGAGAGGATAAAATAAGGAATGAGTATATCTGAGGTAGTATATAGGGGTAGCTTCGGTAGTAGACAAAATGAGAGAGAATGGATATAAGATGGCTCGGGCATGTATCAAGGAGGGAAGAGACTGCAGAGGCAGTAAGATTAGTAAGGGAAATGCATGTTGTTGGTAAGAGGGGGAGAGGAAGACCGAAAAAGAGATGGGTGGGGGATGTGATGGCGAGCGATATGAGGAAGGTGGGAGTGAGTGAAGAAGATGCGGGAGACGGAGTCAAGTGGAAGTGTAGGACCCGGGTGGCCGACCCCAAATAGTCGGGAGAGATGGCGAAGGAGAAGAAGAAGAAAACCTACATTGTCGGAAGACGAGTTTCAACACATGATATCCTACGAATATTTCAACGTTGAGACACATACTAGAATATATTTTATTAAAACTATTACATTTTTTTGTAGTTGATATTATATATTCTAGAATGTTTCTTGAAGGATTAAACAAATTCATATATATATACGTATATATATATTTATTTATATGTCTTAAACTTATTTCATTTTTTCTATATGTATATTCTAATAATGTAGGAAATTTTAGTAAAGATTAGTAAGGGAAATGCATGTTGTTGGTAAGAGGGGGAGAGGAAGACCGAAAAAGAGATGGGTGGGGGGATGTGATGGCGAGCGATATGAGGAAGGTGGGAGTGAGTGAAGAAGATGCGGGAGACGGAGTCAAGTGGAAGTGTAGGACCCGGGTGGCCGACCCCAAATAGTCGGGAGAGATGGCGAAGGAGAAGAAGAAGATAGATATATTATGCATATTATATTATTTTTATAATATTTCAATGGATGGTGTTTTTCTTACCGTCCGGTCCGTTCGGAACAACGTTCGTCTGGCTCGGAGGGTTTTTGTTCGGCCATTGTTCGACAGTCCATTTATTTATATACGTATTATATTTGACCGCAGGCTGCAGGAAAACCGGTTTGTTTTTTTCACTAAAACATACAATCTGCGGATACCCGTAGAAAATCATCACGACACGGAGGGTCGTCGAACAGGTGGCACTTGTAACGCGCGCGTATCGTATATAATGTGACATTTATAGTCGGCGCCGCACCGGCGGCAGAGAGTTTCTCGAGGGCGGCGACGACAATAATACGCGGCTGCAAGGGACATGCTACAAGTGGCCGTGCTACAATAATAGGTACCTACTCGGAAGGCGTGTTTTTTTACTCGTCGACTCGGAAAAACAAGCATTATGTTCGCCGGCGGGGAAAATCTTGAATTTACGTAATTCAATGATACGCGCCACGGTCTCTGCGCGTATATAACATGTACTAATGTAGGTCACGAATTTAGCGTTTTCCGAGTCCCGTAACGGTTATTATTAGATCGTCCAAAACACACGATCGCGGTCAATTTTATCCGTTTATTTTGACGGGTTTATTTTCGTTTTTTAATTTTTTTTTTATGGACTACGTTTTACGCGTTGTATTTATACGGTTCGTCCGGAGTGGAAAGATGATATTTTTAATTTTTCACCGGCGGTGAAGCGCACAACGTTGCGTATACGGATCCTATCCCATACACACAAGACGTACGCGTACGCAACCAAATTATTGTACCTATGCGTGGCGTTTTTCTATAGAATCGTTTAATCTAAAAAAAAAAAAAAAAAAAACAATTAAAATTGTTTTCAAATTAAATGCATCCAACAGTATTAATGGTGTACGATTTACTATACCTACACGTGAATACTATAAATCCCGTCTGACGAGCAAAGCGCTTCTAACTCCACCCTCGACCACCACATGAATCAATTTTTGTTTTATTAAACATATCACTTCAACGTTTCTCATTCATAATATATAGGTAAACAGTTTTTTTGTTTATAATTTCGTAACAAAATTTTGAAAAATATACTTGTGTAGGTGTACTCGCCCAATTTTTAGCGGGTTTGTATTATAGACGTATGCGTTAATAATAATGATAAATCGTCGTTTGTGCGAGTGTGCACAGGTGATTACTGTGTTGCCTCAGCAGGCACAAGAAGTCACATTAGGTTCATGTCTGTTATATATTTTGTAATAAATAAGCTCTTGAATGCGTACAATTATGGGTTATAAAAAAGAAACACAATCTTAGAAAAACTAAAATAAAAAGTTAAATTGTGTCTTTTGCTAGATAATCAAAGTTATGATGTTATTTGAAAAGAGGTATTTTAAAAAATTATTGGGTAAAACCGCTAAAGATCAATATAATTTTAGAATGATTTTCAATATTGAAATTGAACAAGTTTAACAATGTAACTATATGGAAATACCAAGGCCATATTAGCTCTTTGAAAATCAATAGTCGAAGATCTAAATTTAAAGATTTAGATTAAATAGATAATAGATCTCACAACTTATGATTTTTCGAGTATCAAATGTGATACTCTCAAATCTGATTTATCCGATTAGGAGTTTTCAATCAATTGTATTTTCATCAATCGAATCTTGAGATATCGAATAAGTCACGTTCGATTATTGAATAAAATCATAGGTATTTTTTTGAAATTTTCATTTGTTATTATACCTTATTAAAAAATGTTGATAAAATATATATTTGCAAATAAAAGTCAAATATCACAATTATGGGTAAATATAATAAAATATAATTTAAAGAAATTTAGTATATAAACGAAAAAAAATTGTCGATAAACCGGTAAATTATTCAATACTCGTATATGATACGATTTTCGGTAATAAAATATTATTTATATTTTAATAAATAATAAATCAACGCATAAAAAAGAAATCATTTTATGAATAATTTTACATAATTACTATCAATATTGAAAACAGTAAAAATGATACAAATGTATTTATCGAACTAGTAATCATAAATATAATTTCGACTGATGAAATTTATATTAAAATATAACTTTGTATATACTTATATAATTATATTACTACAGATAAAACAGAAAATCCGATAACCCAAATAATTATCGATATCCCTTCGAGAATACACTTTGGAACAAAATTCTGTAGTTTAGAATCAGAGCAAGTTTTTAAGTTTTATTTTTATTATTAATTGTTTTATCACCACCAATTTTATAGCGTTTTCTAAATTGTCATTCATCTTTACTTTTTGAGTTATAGTAAAACAACTTCCAAAATCGTGATTTTTTACTTACGTTTCTACTTTGTTAAAATTGGCAAACTCAACATTTCTAAAAAATATTTTGTAGAGTTGTGTGGTATTTTATGAAAAATTCAATGATATACATATGTATTATATTTTGTATTGTGTACCTACTTAATGTTTGAATTATTAACGATAAACCAAGAAGAAACACAATTAAAAATGCAAAACGCGGTTACAACTCGTCAAAAATGTATGCAAAAATTTGTATTATTATTTGAAATGACGATTGTCGAGGTTTTCCTACTATTACTAAAAATTAAATATACCAATGGTAAATTTTGAAATTACTAACAAATTCGCGGGGTCAAAATGTACACAATTCGCATTTATGTCTAGACTTTTCGCGTTGAAAATCGAATACAGAGGTATTTCGATCGAAAATGGTAACCGGAAAAAACGTCCAACTAGAGGTGATAAAATATAATATATAAAAAATAATGTAGTAGATAAATTTTACGTAATTATGGAGTATTACAACACATCAATACAACATAGGTATATTAAATTTATATTTTACACTAGGTATTACTTATCTATGGTGCTAGTATACGAGTATATTGTTATCAAAGTATACTGTACGAGTACCTACTACCTATATATTATACGTGCGTTCGTCTTGGAAACAAGCGCTCATACTCGCTTTGCTTATATACGATTCCAAGACGAACGCACGTGAGCGCTTAAAACGTGTTATCAAATATAATATTGATATCAACTGAAAAATAATGTAACTAAAACATGTGTTATTACATGTTATTATATGTCTATGGTTATTACAGGCTACAGCCTTGTTTATGATTATTACATCCTTTTGTCCATACAATTTAGATAATTTCAAATAAAAACGCTATACCTAGATTGAGAAATTATGTTTAAATATTGTAATGATGTAAATATCATGTTGTATCTTTATTCAATGACGATACTTATCAATTTAATTAAATTAAAATAATTGTATTTAGTGATGCACAAAGCAAGACCAAGACCAAGACCATGGCAGTCTTGGTTTTGGTCTTGGTCTTGGTATTGTTGACTCAGTAGAAGTCAGTCTCGGTCTTGGTCTTGGTCTTGTTGAATGAATCTTGGTGTTGGTTTTGCAAAATTCTTGCAGTCTTAATTTTTTTTTTTTACCAAAGTTATAAATAAGAATAAATAATTTATTTATACGTACACAAGGGGGGATACAGGGAGCAATGGGGGTAATGCCGCCCCCCTTCGTTCACAAAGAATAATTAGGTAGGTACCTGTGTAGTTGACTGTTTTCGATAACACCGAACTTTCAAGAACTAGTAGAATATCTGTTTTCCCATATATTCGATAAACGATAATCATTTCCGAAAATATTACAATAGGATATTGATGATTGCATTACGAGAAATCTGTAGATTTGGTGTGGAATTATAAATAATATATACCAAGAAAAAAAAAAATGTAATAAATAACGTATTTAATTCATTAATTTTTATTTTATTTAAAAGCAAGACTATTGCAAGTGTCTTACAGTCAAGTCTTGTTCTTGGTCTTGCATTATAAGTATTGGTTTCGGTCTTGGTCTTGGATTTTTGCAAGACCAAGACCGAATTTGCCCATCACTAATTGTATTTAAATTATTATTCAACACTATTGATTTAATTATAGACTAAAAATAGATTTATAGGTTTTTTCCGTTGGACGTTTTTTCCGCGATTCGTCGAAAATCGATAGAATAAATTATACCCCCCTCCCCATATCCTTTTGAGTGATTTGCACAAAAACTGTTTTCGTGTCACCGCGACTCGCGTAATATTGCGGTTTCGCGTATACCTACCTATATACAGGTAGGTACCAGGGTTGCCAACCGTCCCGATTTTAGCGGGACATTCACGATTTTTAGGTTTTTTCCTGCATCCCGATCAAATTTTATGCGGGACACATTTTTCCCGGGACATAAGGAATTTATGAATTTATCTCTTTCTTCGATTGTATAAACGATAAAACTCTAAAAGCATTGATTATAAATATACCACCATCTAATTCTCACGTAGACAATTTTTTCGATAATGAAACCAAAATGGACAAATGTTAGAAATCGTTGTTCAGTGGACTTGATAAAAAGCGAATTAATGATAACATTAAATATATCGCCTTTTAAAAATAGTTCCTGTACTAATTTCGTGAACTTAGTAAAAGATGATACTGCTTTTTT
>JAIPRL010005871.1:0-29943 GCA_025469235.1 Pemphigus obesinymphae | reverse complement strand
ATAACTTAAATCATAATAAATAATATCAAATATAATTTATTAAAATTATGTGTGCACTATTAAATAATTAACAAGTAAATACAGGCAAAAATACATAAGATAATATTGGCCAATAAGAAGTGGTGAATTACAACACAGGTAGAGTGAGGAAATATTTTAGCGGGTTATGCGTATCAAAAATCTGTGATGATACCTATCTATTTTGTCATGTTCTTAGTCATTTTTACTGACATTAATTTTTAAATATTGAAAAATTTGATATACTCGTATTATTAAATAGTCATATTATAACCTATATGTTTATATTGATGATTAATTATATTATTAATTAATTAATTAATTATATATTTATATGATTAATTAATAATTTCTTCATTTGAGATTTAGAGTATCTTATACATATTTGACATTGTCCTACATATGATTTTAATTTTGAAGTTATAGCTGGCCAATAAAATAGTTCTTTGGCTGTTTTATATATTTTATTAAAACCTAAATGTGTTTCGTGTAACAATTTAAGAATATCTTTCCTTAAGACTTTTGGTACTATTAATCTTGTGTTATCATAAATAAGACCCTCTGATATTTCTATATCATTTTTTAATTTGATAAAATGTTTAACTTCATTTTGTTTATTATGCTCTATATTTATCCAACCATTAAAATAATAATCATTAATTATTTTTAAACTTTTATCTTGTGTAGTTTCTTTTTGAAATAGTTTTAAATTATCCTCACTAAACTGTATACTATTTACTCCTACTGTAGGCACTACATCTTTCATAGTTGGATCTTCTTCATATGTCTATATACTCAACCTTGATAAAAAGTCTCCCATTGCATTTTTCTTTCCTGATATATATTTTAGAGTAAATTTGTAAATAATTAATTTTAGTCTTAGTCTTTTTATTCTGTTGTTTTGTATTTCATCAAGTGGTTTATTAATAATTGAAGTTAAGGGCATATGATCTGTATAAATTGTAACATCATTATGATCATAAATATAATTGTGAAACTTTTTACAAGAAAATGTAATGGCTAGTAACTCTTTCTCGATTTGTGCATATTCTATTTCTGTTTTATTCAATGATCTTGATGCAAAATAAACTGGCCTACCATTTTGCATTAAGCAACTACCTAATGCACCTTTAGACGCATTACAATATATTTTTACTGGTACTCTCACATTAAAAGGCACTAAAAAATTATTACTAATGATAATATTTTTTAAATTATCAATTGATTTAGAACATTCCTTTGACCACACCCATATACTATCTTTTTTTAATAATTGTCTCAGTGGTTCTGTTATTCTGGACGTGTTTAGTATAAAATTTCTTAAAAAACCTATCATACCCCAAAAACGTCGAAGTTCCACTTTATTATTTGGGTATTTTAATTCCTTAATGACTTGTATTTTATCTGGACTAGATTTCATTCCATTTTTATTAAAAATCATTCCAAGATATTTAACTTCTTGTACACAATGTTGTATTTTATCAAAATTTAACTTTATATTATTGTTTTTCGCTCTCTGCATCACCTTACTAACTATATTATGATGTTCTTCTATTGTTTCCCCACTTATCATTATATCATCCACATATATTATTACTCCCGGGATATCTCCAAAATATTTTTAAACTAATCTTTGGAAAAGCTCTGGAATATTTTTTAACCCAAAAGGTGCTCTTAGAAATCTATATGTACCATAAACTGTATTAAACGAACAATATTTACTCAATTCCTCATCCAACTGAATGTGATAGAAACCGTCTTTTATATCAAATACTGAGAAAAAATTTTTATGAGATAGTTTAAGTACCAACTCTTTTAATTTTGGTATGGTATACATTTCTTTTATAATAACTTTATTTAAGTGTATGGGATCAATGCATAACCTAAGAGACCCATCTGATTTTTCCACTATTTGTAATCTATTAACCCAGTCAACTGGTTCACCAACAGATTTAATAACTCCTTTCTCCATTAACATATTTAATGTAGTTTTAAATTTGTCTTTAATTTTTAGTGGTATTCTCCTTGCTGTTAATGCCTTAGGTATGGACCCCTCTTTTAATTAAATTTTACACTTATTCGGAAAACACCCTTAACCTGTAAATATATCTTTATTTTGTTCATATAATTTTTTCTTTAAACTATTGTCTACTTTCATATATGTTTGTTCTATCATGTCTATTCTTTTTACAATATCTAAGTCCACGCTAGATTTTAAACCTAGTATTGGAGTCAATTTCTTTTGAATAACAACAAATATCACTATTTTATTTAAATCCTCATTTTTATTTATTATTTTACAATTTAATTTAATTTTACCTATTGCCTCAATATATGTCCCTCCAAATGTATAGAATTTAATTCTACTTTTTTCTATTTTTTGTTGACTATTATTCTGTAATGGCAAAACATTAATATTAGCCCCTGTATCTATTTTAAAAGATACTTTAATATTGTCAATAAACAAATCTTTATACCATGTTTCACTATTATTCATAGTATTTATATTGTCAATAGAGAAATGTATCTCACTACCTATTTCTCCTTCATTATTTGTTAACATATTTGTTCTATAAGTCCTTCAACATATTTTAAAATGTCCTATGAGATGACAACTCATGCACTCTTTACCGTAAGCAGGGCAACATCTGCGGCTATGTACTATTCCACATCTCCCACAACTAAATTCTTTTACACTATCTACCCTACTTTTTGTTTTACTTTCTTTAAAGTTAAAATTATTTTGTTTATCATTGTAAGACTCCTTATTTTTTTTTAAAATTATTATTACTATATGTACCTTTACATTTTTTTTTATTATCTACCTGCCAGGTCTCCTCAGATCCAACCTATCCTCAGTTTCTCCACACAGACTTCTCACTCTTGTACTCGCCTCTTCATACATATCTTCAATTATGTTCACATACACCTTTGGTAATCTTTTCTTCATTAATGCTCACTTTAAAATTTCCTTAGGAACCTTATCATAGGCATTCTCTAGATCAATAAATACCATACACAATTTCTTTTTCCTTTCTCTGAACATCTCTACAATCTGTCTCACATAAAATATTGGCTCCATTGTTAACCTCCCACGCATAAACCCAAACTGATTTCTAGTAACAAATGTCTCACCTCAAGACCAAATGTCTTACCCTTTTATCTATTATCTTTTCCTAAATCTTCATACTATGACTCATAAGTTTTATCCCACTACAATTTCCACAATCCTGTACATCTCCTTTACCCTTACATATTAGTACTACACAACTCTTCCTCCACGCTTCTTGAATTTTTCCTTCTACTAGTACCTTATTAAAGAACTTTTGTCAGTCATTGTATGCCTAAACTGCCTAATACTTTCCATACTTCTACTGGTACTCCATCCGGTCCCATCGCTTTCTTATTTTTCATTTTTCTCACAGCACTCCACACTTCCTCTTCCCTTATTAAATCCACCATACCCCAATTCCACTCTACCCGATCAATTGCCTCTCTCGGAAATTCCTCATTTAATAATCCCTCAAAATAATCTTTCCATCTCTTTATCACTTCCTTTTCCTCTGTTAACACCCTCCTATCCTCATCTTTCATACACCAAACATTTCTAAAATCCTTGGATTATTTTTATCTTTCCTTAGACAGCCTGTACACTTCTTTTCCCCATTCTTTATTTCCTAACCTCTCATACAACTCTTCATATTTCTCTAATTTAGCTTTACTCACTGCACTTTTTGCTGCTTTAGATACACTTTTATACTCTACCCAATCTTTCTTCTCTCTGTTTTTCTGCTATTTCTTAAACTGTATTTTTTCTTTGATATTATCTCTTGTACTTCTTCTGCATATTACCTCTACTCACGCCCACGACTTCCTTAACAACTTTCTTAACACCCTCTGCTACCTTTTCCCACATTTCGTTTATATTCCCTTCCATGTTCCACATCCCTGTCCCAATTAACTTTCTTATAAATACTTTTTCATTTTCACGCATTAGTTTCTACCACCTAATCCTCGGTTCCTTAACTATATTTTTCTTTTTGTATACCCTCTTGTTTCTACACCAAATATCTATAACGATTAACCCATGTTGTGCTGCCACACATTCCTCCGGGATCACCTTACAGTCCTTACACTGCTCCAAACCCTCTCTCTTTCACATAAAATAATCAATTTGTAATTTGTTCCCTCCACTCTTATAAGTTATATAATGCTCTTCTCTCTTCCTAAAATAAATTTTAACAATTGCTAATTCATACTCTGATGTAAAGTCAAGTATTTTTTCTCCAGCCTCATTTCTTTCTCCATACCCATACCCTCCATGCACTCTATCATAATCTATTCTATCACAGCTTACATGTCCATTCATATCCCCACCAATTACAATATTGTCATTTCCTTCTACTCCTTGCATTACTTCATCCATCTCTTGCCAGAGCCCCTCTTTCTGACTTTCCTCACATCCCACTTGTGGAGCATACGCACTTACTATATTTAATACCTTATCCTCTAATATTACTCTCACTAAAATAACCCTATCACTTTTTCTAATCACCTCTATCACATTTTCTTTCATTTCTTCATCTAATATCACTCCTACACCATTCCTTGTACTAGTCCTTCCTGAATATATGATTTTATACCCTTCACCTATTTCTCTTGCTTTCTCCCCTTTCCACTTTGTTTCTTGCACACAACAAATATTCACATTCCTCCATTACCACCAGCCATTAAACAGCTAGCAGAAGATGAAAACAATGGGCCGTCAGTTTTCAACGTGTTATCAGTTTCGTTGCCACCTTCCCTGGTAATGTTTCCAGATTATTATCCAGAACAGACCAAGAAAGCCAGGTATTTTTATACGGCTCAGTCGAATAGGGTCAAACGCAAATTATTTAACAATATTTTATGTATTGAATAATTCATGTATTATACAAAATAAAAAAATTTTAAATTAAAAAAAATAATTTTGTATTTAATAAAATAGTAATTTATTTTTATTTAAAAAACGAGGTTACATATATATTATATGTAAAAAAAATTATTTACAATATATTTAAAAATATGTTTACAATTTTCTAACTTCTCCGTTAAACGGATTATAAGTTATGATTTGATAATGTAAAATCAGACAATAAGCCGCAGTTTTTTCTGGAATCGTTTGAGTAGTTGAAACAATTTTTGAAAATCCATATACGATTTTTACAACACTATAGTTATTTTTCTGAAAAATCGGCTTGAAAATCTTGGGGTACACCTAAGAGTTTAAGTAAATCTTAAGGTTTTTCAGGTTGCATTAATCAAATTGTCCTGAATGCTTAAGCAAATTATTTTTTTAATCTGTTTGAAAATCTATTATTGCAAATCTAGTTTTTTTAAATAATTTTTCACGAATGACAAGTGTTCCGGGGGAGAATTGGATACTCACAAAGATCCCAACTTCTATATGCACATGAAATCGGTGTATTTTAGTCCAATTCTTTTAGTAATTTCATTTTTTCTCTGTCATTAGCTCTAATAATAGACATTTTTCATTGTATTACATTTTATTTAGAGTGATTATTACTTTTTTCTTTTCGGTAATGTTTTCAAAAACTGTAACGTAACTCACGCTTAACGCATCGAAATCTGTTGATGAATTTGAAAATGAAAAATTGGTTTGGTGCAAATGAGTAAATTTTTTTTGTAATCTTCACAAAAACCAAATATAGGTTTTAGCGGGATACAATCAGAAAACTTTTAATTTCGCATATATTAAGGACTCAGATGGAAGGAAATTTGTTGGATTTCACAATCCATGAACCTCATATGGTATTGTACTGACACCTGGATTACTCCGAACATATTCCCAAAACGATCTTGGATTACCACATAGACGTTCTTGTATAGAATGGAAATAAATTAAATAGAGACGCTTGGATTCGAATTTACAGATGTCTATAAGACTACTCAAGATAAACGGAGGAAATGCGGTGTTGCGAAAAGTACGTATTAGTACCCATTCATGGATACTTCTTGGTATTTGTGAGATGTATTTTAAATATTACGGCCAAATGTAAATATTGTATAGATATGATATCATATAGATACTTTTAGACATGTCAAAATAGATATGTATTATCATAGTTGACTAATTTTTTCCCCGTGTGCGCATCTTCTTTTTCACCCAGCCTATAATGTAGTTCACCACTTTTCATTGGTCCAAAATGTTGTCATTCGGATTTTAATTTTGATGGTGATTAAGTAAACAAACAATTAAACATGGATTATATTAACTTAAATCATAATAAATAATATCAAATATAATTTATTAAAATTATGTGTGCACTATTATAATTAACAAATAAATACAGACAAAAATACATAAGATAATATTGGCCAATAAGAAGTGGTGAACTACAACACAGGTGCAGTGAGGAAATATTTTAGCGGGTTGCGCGTATCAAAAATCTGTGAGGATACCTATCTATTTTGTCATGCTTTTAGACAGATTGTTTACTTTATAGTATAATATGGGTACGAAAACTATTATCTGACTATAATATATTTCCATACCCACGTATTCACGATTCATATTCTTAAGTAGATGGTTGGGAGGTAAGGCTTCCGACAGGACTAAATTGATATTGTTGCCATTTATAATAATAATTTATTTACGCGGTAATAGTTTTATACAGGTTGGAAATTATGGTTTCAACTATTTAAAAAATTTTTTCAATATACAAAAATTCGTTATTTAGCTAAATACATTTAAATCACTATATTTTTATCTAGATTTAGATAAAAATAAATGAGTTGAAATTTATCTAGATAAGATAAAAGATAACATATTTTATCTATAGATAAGTAGATTGGTTTGGTATGTTCTAAAACCACTACTCTGCTACACCCGCCATCCAACACCTACTACACTGGTGCACCCATCAACTGATGCACCACAATCTGTTGTACCGCAACCCTTGCACCGCAGCCACAGCTCTGAATGGATCTTTGAAAGTAAAACTTATTTGGATCCATATTTTAAATTATATAGAATCTTTGTAGGACATTTTTTTTTTTAACCCATAAACTGCAGGAGCTACGATAAATATATGAGCTCTATAAGAGTAAATACCTAAATAAGAAAGGCAAATTTATTAAAATTAAACAAATTTTGAGAGTAAATACCAATGCTGAAGTAAAAATATGTGAGAGCAATGAATTATCTATAGAAATTATTAATAATTTACAAATATTCGATTTGAGAAAATATTTTAAAAGTTTCATACTATTTTCCTTGACAAAGATAATTCCCACTCGGATTGTGTTAATTAATTTTAAAATAATTTAAATAAATTACCATTTGTTGAACGTTGGCTTGATGGTTTTTGTCTTATGTCAGTGGATTTAATCTCAGTGATGATTGATTGTCAGTTTGGTCGATCCTCGATGGAGGCTGTGGCGAGTAATACATAGCAGAACTATCGTTTATATTGTGTGACTAATAGAAAAAAAATCTATTCGAATAATCATTATATTTTATGCTATTAAATTAAATACCTTTAATTAATTCGGATTTTGTATCATCATCGTACAACGTTGAGCTATTTGTTTGTATGTCATCAATTTTAGTTGAACGTAGAAATTGTGCTCGGTTTTTAGAAGGTGTAGAAAAAGTATTTCATCGTGTGCAGCTTTAAGGTGCAATTCCTATGCACGCATCTGTAGTCGCACGGTGGCGCGACTCGTCATACCTTTTTTTTTCTGATGAAATAAAAATAGCTACGACATATATGATTATAACGAAACACGCGCGGCCGCGGTTGATGATTGCCTACACGAGTAGTCACCGCCTAATGTGATTATTAGGGTCCGGAAGTATATACACTAAAAATGTACAAAACATGCATACATTTAAGCACTTATTATCATTTAAATATGCAATATTAAAAATATGAAAAATATGCAAAGATTCAAAAAAAATATTGATATTAATTAAATTGAGTCAAGTTGAAAAATTATTAAATAACGGATAATATATTATAAAAATTGAAATAGAAATTTAATAAATTATTGAAATAATTGAATTATGTGACTTCTGTATAACTGTAATTCTATTTTAAGTATTCATTCATCTAAATAAAAAGAATTATTAAAAATAATTAGTAGATTTTTATAATATTTCTTAAGTATTACCTGGAAAGTTACAGTAGACTGTAACTTTAAATTTATATTTAAATACATTTAAAAATAGTCGAAATGTGAATATATCTTTAGTTAGGTAATGGTATTTCAATATATGCATTATATGTATTTTTGAAAAATGCTTAAATATTTATCATCATTAATCATCATCATGTGGATTTATGACTCTGTAAGAGTTTTTGCCGCCTCTGTCAATGCTCTCCAACTACCGCGATCCTGAACTAACTCTTCCCAGTTCATAATTTCCATCCTTTGAAGATCTTGTTTTATCCCGTCCATCCATCTTTTTTTTGGTCTTCCCCTTGGTCTCTTGCCAAGTGGTTGCCAATCCATAGTTGCTCTGGCTTCTCTTTGCATGATATGTCCGAACCATTTTAACCTTTGTCCGTTTATATAGCTTGTTATCACGGGTATTTTTGTCTTAAATATGCATAGTAATTCAAAATGTTTCAAATATGCAAAAATATGTAAAATCCAATTTTGTACACCAACTCATTATGTTGAAATTCAAATTTGTATCTTATCTAGCTATTTTTTAAACTAATAAATACAAATATGCAAATACATATAATTCCGGGGCCTAGTGATTTTACTTGTTTTATATATAGCCTATATTTTGAAGTATATACTGTCATTTCATTTACACGATGATTAGAACGTATTTTTGTAAATTTCAGAATACTACTTCGAATATGCTCCTTTCCATATATTGTAATGCCAATAGATCTTCCGATTTAGGAATACGCGACCCAGTGGCAACGCCATGGCCCTACCTGAAAATGTCTGGCCCTACCACTGGGCATTAGTCCGACCTTAAATAATATAATATTATGGTCATTTTTAATGAGATGAAAAAAATTGTAATACTTTATCATCGAAACACGAAAATATGTTATTAAGAATAATAGAGATAGGTACTACTCTAATATACCTACTAATATGACAACTCGTTCACATATATTATTATTTGTATTTATAATTATGAATTATTGGTATTTGGGTATGTTTTTAATACATATACATATACATGTGGGCATTTGGCGTAATGGGTAAATCCTTTAATCTATCTATAAATAGCTATTAATAGGACAGTAACAACTGAGGGGTGTGCTGTGTGCTACGCACGATTATGCCCTTATCAATTATTTTCAAAATAAACTTTCATTGTAAAATATTGTATGGTGTAGGCAGGATGAAAAGGATGAGAAGTTTCAATTCCAATTGGTTTAAAATTTTTAAATGGTTAGAATATACAAAAAGTTGAAGATTCTGTATACTGCTTTCCTTGTAGATTTTTTTCAAATAAGTTAAAAACTAATTTAAACTGTATCTATAAAAATGCAGGTTACAAAAATTGGAAAAATGCTCAAATTTCGGACCAACATGAACGTATAGTAATGGAAAATAAAAGATATAGGAAGGCAATCATAATTTCATTAAGAATGCTGGCAGTTCAAGGACAAGCTTTAAGAGGACATTTTGAAAATAAATCCAGTTCCAATAGAAGGAATTTTATTGAGGCAATAAGTGCTATTAGTAATTTTGATGATGTAGTTACAAAAAAAAAATGAATGGACCTAAAAATGCCAGATATTTACATCATTCAATACAATATGAAATCATTCATATTATGTCCACAATGGTTTTAGCTAAAATTTCCAAAGAAATAAAGGAATCAATTTTTTTTGTAGTCATGGCTGATGAAACAAAAGATGTATCTAGAACAGAGCAGCTATCAATTGTAGTGAGATATTTTTTCCATGTGAAATAAAAGAGAGATTTTTAGGATTTACGCCTCTAAAACATTTAAATGCTCATACTTTATTTTTGCATATTAAACAAATTCTAAGTAAATGCTATATTGATATCAACAACTGTGTGGCACAAACATACGATGTAGCAAGCGTTATGCGAGGAAGTATTAATGGCGTATAAGCAATTTTTTAAAAAGAAATCCCTCAAGCTATATATACTCACTGTGTAAACCATAGACTGAATCTAGTTATAGTTGATGTAATAAAAATATTGAAGAAGCAGATTTTTTCTTTACTTTGTGTCAAGAATTATATGTTTTCTTTTTCTAGTTCTGTAATTCATTCTAAGTTTATTGAATTACAAAAATAGGTATTTAATACAAAAAAACCTGTAGAATTAAAATGTCTATGCCTAACAAGATGGTCTTGACAAATGTATTGTTGTAAAGCTTTAAAAAGTACACTTGAAATTGTTTGGTTGCTTTTAAATAAATTATCATTTTCAAAAAATAAGGAACATTCTCTTGAAGCTGAAGCAATGTTAAGAAAAATTGATTTCAATTTTGTATATTTACTATTAGTATTTGATGATTTTCTATCTCAAATCCACATTCTGAGTAAATACCTTCAAGACGTTAACGCTGACATGGTTAATAGTATAATATTAATGGAATCCACAAAAAAATACTTTATGGAATTGAGAAATCCTGTATCACATAAATTATTTTATGATGAAGCGATTAATATTTCAAAAAAATGCAATATTATACTTCCATCTGCACAAGTTAAACAAAGAAGAATAAAGAAAATACCAAAAGGATTAGAAAAATTTGTATGTGAAAATAGTACTATGGGAAAACAAATACCAATAGAAGCAAATTAATTTAGATCTGGAATATTTTATTGTATTTTGGACAAATTAACAAACGAGTTGGACAAGAGATTTGGTGATAATTCTAATATAATTAGCGGAATAAGTGCTCTTAATCCAAAGTCGGCAACATTTTTGATTTATGATACAATAGTTCCTTTTGCAAAAGCTTATTCATGTGGCATAGAATGTCTAAAATCCGAATTGAAAATATTACACAAGTCCATGAACCATTATGAAAATATTAAAAACTTAAAATTGAAGATGTTTTCCTATTTCATAATTTTCTTAAGGAATATGAAATAGCATTTTCAGAAACATGTAAATTATGTTCCATTGCTATTACAATACCTGTGTCATCAGCTGCATGTGAATAAACATTTTCATGCATGAAGCGTGTAAAATATTATTTGAGAAATAGTTTACTGAACACTAATCTCACAAGTTTGAGCATCATATCAATCGAAAAACGAGAAACAAAATCAATTGATATTGATGATATAATTAATAAATTTGCAGATGCACATGAAAATCGTAGAATTATTTTAAAGTAGATAATAATATAAATATAATAATAAGCTAATAATAAACAGTAATAAGCTCATTGTTCATATAATTTGTATTTTTTTTTTTTGGGGGGAGGGGGGGGGTGGTATATTTTCATTTTTTAATGACCCGACCTTATAATTGCTGGCCTCCCATTGGCCCTACCTAGAAAAATATCCTGGCGCCGCCACTTACGCGATCCCAGTCTCTATTCGCGATAAACTATATTGGACAATTTAATTATCTCGTCCGCAAGGAAAATAATATTTCACGTCTTGTCCGGTGATTCCGGACACTAAAGATAAAAGAATAAAAGATAGAATATTCCCCATTAGCGAGTAAATTTTTAATAAATATTCGTGCGAAAAAGATATATAACGTGCTCGAGTTTTTATTTGAACTATACCGTTAAATTGATCTTCTGAATCAAGACCGATATAGATAAACTTACGTTCAGCGAAATTTAACACAAATGTTGTCGAGTCTAATAGATTGCTGAGTGGTACTGCGCGATGTACTTATACGTCCACTTCGTTTTTACAGTTGAGTTTTCTTCCATTGAACCAGCCATAATTACAAAAATATATTTAATCACACAAAAGTTAAATCTAAACAAACAAAAAAAGAAAACACTAAACACTTGAAATAAAAATATATATATAAAAAGGGAGCTAAATTAATAGTTATTTAATTATTTTAGAAATTGGAATATCTGAATTACCATAATGTATACTTTGAATTTTCCTATTACTGTACAAGTCTATAACAACTTTAGGTTACTTACCATTATATTTAACGATTTAATATTATATAAAAATAAAAATTATGTTCAGTTTTGAATATAATATGGGTGTGTGTGTGTGTGTGGCGGGAAATGATAAACTTGTACATTATTATATTTTAAAATATTTTCTTATCAACATCTAAGATAATTTAATCTGTTATTGATAGTACTTGCTATCTTCTAATAAGAAAATAGATAAATAATGTGAACAACACGTGATTACTCTATTAATAAGCATATTGTAGGACAAACACTAGCTAATATAAACCAGTATTCCGACTCACCAAGATCAACCTATGTATTAACAATGCAAATGCGTGATCCATTCGGATTTTGGTCGAATATTACTGAGCTTGACCGAACGTTGTAGAGCCCCCGCTCATTATAATATATACTATACTTTTTATTTGTTTCTGATATTATTGAAATTTGTCAAAAATAAAGAAGAGAGAAGATTTAATATTTTACGAAAATAAATTTAAGAACATTAGATCATTATATCTACTACAACGAAGATACATGAAGTAATATATATATTATGTAAATATATATATTACAACTACTATGTAGAAAATAACTGAAGCATTATATAATTATAAATATATAAATATATATATATAAATATATGTAATATAATATTTAAATATGAAGAAATCGTATATACAAAAAATCAACAGATCAACAATTTAACTATTTTAATTATATCAATTTCATATTGAGAAACAAATTCTTGCAAAAACGAACTACACCTCAAGGAATATACCTATTTATATGGGCAATTTTATATATTTTATAAACAAATTAGATATTTTTATTTTTTTATTTTTTTTTATTTTATATAACAAAAAAAGCATGGGTATATTTCCAGTACATAGTATATGTGTTTATGTGTGTAGGTATGTATATATTGTATGTATATATTCGTTCCAATTTCATTAATATTTACGTAGTTAGTTCCAACACGACGGTGTAACCTGCTGTATGGTTTGTGCGTACGTCCCCTTTTTTTTGCCCTAACATAGGGCATATGTGCTTTTCAAACATATATTTCCTATTCGAATATTTACTCAACATAGCTATATAACTTTCAGGTTTTTAAAAAACCGACATAATATTCCTATTACAGTAGCAGTTTTTACTACAGCACAACAAAATACAGTAATGGATTCAATTAAAAAGAAAGCATTAGTAATTATTGCCATAGTAATTGTATCCAATATAGAATATGTTTCAAGTAAATATATAACTATTTTATATTATATCTTTTAGAAATAATTATTAATACAATTATATAATCTATAATTGAAAATTTGTTTCAAATAAGTAATATGTTGTAATATTTTAATGTCGGTTACAAATTATTAACGCTTTGTATACTTTATTGTTAATCCTATACATAATTTAATATTTAATAGGTTGCAAGAGGTCAGTTTAATTCAATTTTAAAACGTCTAATAAGATTCGTTCGTTACAATTTTTAGCAGTTACGTTAACTACATTTTTTTTTGGAATAATTTACAGGTGTCCAAAATGTTTGGATAAGTGCAATTTTTTCCCTTCCTAATAAATATTTTTGAATTCTGACTTTTGTATATTATTATAGATTATAATACGCATATTTGAAGATATTTTCAGTATCTACTTTCACCTGAATTTACGAAATAAAGATATCAACTTTAAATTTTTAAATGGTAACCCCTATTTTTTTTTAATACTAATATAGAGATTTAAAAAAAATATAGAAGTTCAAAAAATTTGGATATGTGCAATTTTCTCCTTTCCTAATAAAAATGTTTGAATTCTGACTTTTGTATATTATTTAGGATTATAATATGCATATTCAAAGACATTGTTCAATATTTACTTCCTCCTCCTTAATTTACGAAACAGAGATATCAATTTTAGATTTTTAAATGACAACCCCTATTTTTTTAAAATTTATATGGAGTTTAAAAAAAAATGTATACATGTATATAATGTTCGAAATTTTATTTTTGGACGTGCCGTTTCTCCACAAAACCTATTTGAAAATCCAAAAAAATGTATTTAGGAGACGCTTTTTGTTGTATTATTACACTTGCTTTGTTGTACCCACTGTTTTGTCGAACAGATAAAATTCCATACACATATTATGTACGAGACGTGTGAATGGGTGATAGGTATACCTGCGGCGCGGCGTTTAATGTGATATCATAATAATTTTAATTAGCAACGTTCATATACGTTAAATATTATCAACATATTCAAACTTTTAATAATACATTAATTATAATACAAATAATTAAATTATGTTTTTTTTAGTTCTAAATATTTATTTTATAAATTATAATAATTATAATTTATTTTTTATAAACAATTAATACCAGATACCAATATTACCTAACTATACGTGTTATACGTATTATACATGGAAAAATTAATAACCTTAACAGCAACAACATATGCACTTACAAATTAATTTAACTATGTTATTTTCATTAGACGTTGAGGCATAATACTTTTAAATTAATTACGTTTACACAAACTACAATTATTTTTATTCTTTCAAAGCTAATCTTTTTTTCTTAAGTTCTGAATGACCAATAACCTTTTAATTACATTTTTGTACATTAATCAATAATATAAATGTATACTATAAGATGACTCAAATATTAAATACACATTTAATGTGGTAAATAAAAATAAATAAAAATACATTTTTTATTTTTATTATTTTAGAATAGAAAATAATATTTTATACGTGAACTATCTATTTATTTATTTTTTTTAATTGTCCTATTAGTATTTTTTTTTTTTTAATTAACATTTATATTTCCTCTCGAAATAGAATATAAATTTTCTATCGAAATAGGTGCATATTTGTTTCTGTTAGAATATGATCTTACTTAAAGGTAACTACACGTTTATAATCTAACGATGTTTGTCAACAGCACATCATCATCCTTAATAATGATTTAAAAATATTGATATCTCACTTAAAATTTACAAAGAAATAACACAAATTTATAATAAATATTATCTATTTCACTCTTTATTTATAGATACATTACAATTTTAATTTTTTTTTAAGTTAAAAACTAAAAAAAATAATATTTAAATATTCAATGAAAATATTTTATATTGAATTTTAAATAATGATGTACTTTAAATTAAATTCAATATAGTATGTAATAAATATTATGTATAAATGTGCAATACATATGATACCTAGTTCAATAATCTTTTATTTCATTACTTATGTGCAAGCACAGATTGACAGGATTGTAGGTTTCCACATTTATTTAAATATGCACCAATAGTAAAAAATGTTCTTACTACTGAAATTCTACCCACACGCTGTTAATTAGTTACTAATAACTTCGATATTAATAATCGCTAATATTATACTTAAACCACAGAACATTATTATTTTTATCTATTTTTAAAAGTCCGAAATTATTGGTGTTGGGATAATTGTTACAATGAGATACATTTTGATTTAACGTCGTCAATGAGATACTTAAGTGGAGTCCTTTCAACAAGAAAAATTAATACCTTTCAAGAGATTTTTACTTATAATTTCATACTACCTAACCGAATTTGTTAATACAAGAGAGCTTCCTAGGGTAAATATTATAAAGATATTTTTCACTATTATTAAAATAAATATGCATTTTAAATATAAAAAAACAATATACAATTGTTTACATAAAATATAAATAATATCAAGTATATATCGATTGTCACAGATCCATTTATTTTAAGTATATTATGGAACAAGAAAAAATATATTGAACCAATAAAACAAATACAACCGGCTTTTCCCTCGAAACTCAAACGCGAAGTGTTTGCAGTTTACATGATGTAGGACGTTAAGAATTTTGTCAATGGCTTCATGACACCTTTATATCTATAATCGTATATCAATGTATTTCTATATTTCTATCAGGTAACTTCGGTACAGTGCCAATTTATCATCAAGGCGTTAACTTTTGAAACAATGACTAGTGGGATACGACTATGCGGAGTGCCGAAATATTGTTTTCAATTGTGTAAATTGTAGCTACCCGTTTATGACTTTATGCAAGTATGAAGTAGTACATTGAATAAACGAATACAATGTTCACTCCTATGGCAAATTATAGTTTATCACAAAACTCGAAAGTATATTATACTGTATATATTATTTTATTTTATTTTTCCTGTTATACTTATTATTGAGATCAGAACATACAATAACATCGAATGTTAAATAATTTGTTCGTGCATATTTTTCTTATGCATGGTGGTAGGTGGGCGGTGCATATTTATTATATATTAACGCCCAATGCTAAAATACAGGAAACGCAACTGTATGCCTAATTGTATTTTTATAAGTTTTCAAACAGTATCTAAATATACCCTCGGAGAATTTATATCTAAAATACTGAATAAAAATAATAATATACATTAAAATCAATGTATTTCTCACAACGCTTAAATTCTATGAATTGCCAGTGTTAAACGTAATTCTGTAAAAATAATTTATCTCAAGCTAGATTAAAATAGAAATTTTCAAATTATCCATCTATTGTATAAATTGAAATAAATAATTATGAATAAAAAGAAATATAATAAACATTATTAAACAAAATATGTGCTGAGAAACTTCAAAAAAATATTATGAGTAACAACAATAGGGTATTTATAATTTAATTTTACTTATATATATATATATATATGTATATAGTTTACCTGGTGACGTCTTACAGTTAAAACTAGTTGTTACTTATAAACAAATTCTATAATACATATTAGTTTTACTTATATTTATAAATATTGTTATATTTTATAATATATATTAATTTTTTTTTGAAATAAATAATACATTTCTTAAGTTTAATTATACCTATTCAAAAATTATGGTTTCTACATTAATAAATCAAATGATTGTACAGCGTCTTCCAGTCGTGGCCGTAAGTAATAATGGTACAAATAATTGAAAAATAAGTTTGATCATATTTCAAATTCACACTCAGCTATACTAAAATGAAATTGACAATTTTTAAATTAGACTAAATACATTTTCACAATAATATTCAGTTTTATATGATTCATCATCAGCATTAATGCAATATATTGAAAGAATAATGTTCAATAAACACCTGGCTATTGCTTATAAATAATAACGAATCTAGTTACAGTTATTCAAGTTCTGATGTAATATGTCACTATTACCTATATACTGTTTTTATATTATGTCATAAGATATACGAGTTTTTTTTTTATTTCTTTATTACGGAACTTTAAATAAATATTTTTGTGCTATAAACCCGAAATGATATATATGACTTATATATAAATATATCTATAGTATTTAAATTGTTATTTTACAAATTACATTTTTATTTTTATTTTTATAAGTGTATTACAATTTTTAAATTAATTCATTTTTAAATTTTATATATATCCAATAATTATGGTTTCTAATGAATAAATCAATAGAAGAGTTAAATAATTTGGAGGAACAAAGTAAGTAATAATGGTACAATATATATAAAAAGAATAAGTTTAATTATATTGAAGAATACACATTATTAGGTAGATAATATAACTTGAAATATTATGATATAACTTTTGTGATGTAAGCATCCGCTATGACCGGATCTTATGATATTTAAGCACTATTTTTTTTTTACGTTTAACGGATCACTCTGTGATATCTCAAAAATAACTCTCTATATGTCTTTAGTTAATTATAATAAATTACCCTTACCGAACACTAAATATGTTCAAACATATGATGTTGGTATTCCCTTGATGAATATTCAAAAAATGTAATTTCCTATTCTGAGCTTATATATATTAGGAGCTAAAATGCGTCTGTTTTATGGAAATTCCATAATGGAATTATTACTGTAGTGCAATTATACACATAGTTTTAGTCGTATAAAGCTCGGTAGATCGATAATGGATAAGTCGGTGCAGAACCACCCCCCCCCCAAAAAAAAAAATTTCTCAAAACTCCAATCCACCTAACCTATTTAAGGGAAACAGTAAGTTTCATCCAAAATTCATCATAGAGTATTTATTCATTATATCTTTTAATTTTGCTTATATTTAAATATATGTACCTACTATATATGTTTAATCGGGTGACGGCGAACAGTTAAAATTAGTCGTTAATTATAACTATATTCTATAATACATATTAATTTTACTTATATTTATAAATATTTTTATATTGAATAATATATATTAATATTTATATTAAAATACTAATACATTTTTTAAGTTTAATTATACCTATTCAATAATTATGGTTTATAAATTAATAACGAAATTATTTTAACAGCAAACCCCGGATTGAGTAAGTAATAATGGTACAAATAATCGTAAAATAAGATCATGATTGATAGATATGTCATTTTTGATATATCTATATCAAATCTATATATTTTTGATATATTGATAGATTGATAAGATAATACACAATCAGTAAGATTACAATACATTTGAAATTTTTAAAATAGGCTCAGTATATTTTTAGAATAATTTTCAGTTTTATATGACTCTTGGTCAGTATTTATGTAATATATTGAAAGAATAATATTCAATAAAACTATGGCTATTGAATATAAATTATAACGAATCATATTCCAGCTATTTAATTTCTGATGAAAAATGTCACATTAACTTATATAATGTGTTTAAATTATGTTATTGAACGTGTATTTTTATTTATTTATTTATTACGAAACACTAAATAAGTATTTTGTGAAAATCAATATAATTTTATAACATGGTTCCAATGAGATTCATATTTGTCAGTGACTTCTAATTAATTATCATGGTAATATATTAATATGTTAGTACATCTAATAGAACTCAATACTTTGAATAAACATTATTTAGCAATGTTTCGTCAACTAAATTTCTAATCGAAAAGATCTATATACATACCTAGTAATAACCTAGTAATATTATTTATAGGTTTCTGCAGTAGTATCTTTCTATGTAACAGTATCTTTATCTGCCCTTGAGGAATTTATATCTAAAAATTGAATCAAAATAATAATATAAAATAAAATCAACGCATACACTCCATAAACTATAGATGTAAGTATATGTATAAGCAGTATATATAACATTAAATGCCAGGTTAATTTTTGGAATAATTGTCACAGCGTCACAGTTTTTGTTGCAGAATACTAAATATGTCTCTGTTATAGGTGTATAACATACTAAAAAACCCCCAGCTAAAATAGGTTATTAATTATTAACAACGCTTTATTCAATTCCTTGACAAACATAAACATATTTTAACATGCCCTAGGTGAATCTCCTAGGAGATTTTGTTTTCCATTGTTAAAGTATCTAATACACTTGGTAGTTCCAAAAAATAGATTTCAACAAAATTTCGTCATTTTAACTTCATTTAGAAAAATCTATGCACATAACTAATTTATTTTTTATATATATCTAGACAGTATCTAAATCTACTTTCGGAGAATTTATACCTAAAAATCTGAATGAAAATAACAATATAAATTAAAATCTATGAATTTCTCACAACGCTTAAATTCTATTAATTACATTTATAAAAAGTAATTGTAAAAAACTGTAAACATAATGACTCTCAAACTAAATTAAAATGAAAGTTATAAAACTTTCAAACTTTTTTAATAATTAAAATAAAATAATATACCTATTACACAAAATATGTGTTGAGAGAATTCAAATAAGGATATATTACTCATATTTATTATTACTATAATATTTTATAATATATATTAAATTTATTTTAAATTACAAATAAATGTCATAAGTTTATTTATACCTATTCAATAACTATGGTTTACAAATTAATAAATCAATTAATTTACAGTAAAATCCATGATTAATCGTAAGTTATCATGATATAAATAATCAAAGAATAATATTTATAATTAAAAATACACACTCAGATTGACCAAAATTCTTAGGACATTTTTAAAATTAAGCTCGGTACATATTTTCAGTAATATTTATATATTTTCGATTTATCGACAGAACTATGTAATACATTGAAAAAGTAATGTTCACTAAAACCATGGCTATTGCTTATAAATTATAACGAATCGAGATTTAGCAATTCGATTACTGATATAAAATGTCACAATAACCTGTATACTGTGTTCATATTTGATACGGTGTAGTGGGTGAGATGAGGACACTTCGGCACAAAATCGTCACAAATCACAACACCGTGTTTAAATTATAGGGTAATAATTTATTTTAATGTAAATAAATAAAAATTATAATAATAATAATAATAAATAAATAAATAATATATTATAAATGCCCAATAGCATATACAAATATATGGGTATGAAATATTAAATGATGATGGATGGATGATGGTGTGAGTGTTATGGACATACAATATATATATATATATATATCTTAGCACGTAGGTTGTAGTAAAATAAAAAAAAAATGAAAAAAAAAACGTAATATAATAACGTAGGGTAAGTGTACGATGACTACGAATGGACTGACTTCAAAACATATTGTAGTCGATATAATCGGATCGTCTTTCGTCGGTATCATTTTTTATATTTATATGGATGCATAAGTAATCATGGGCGATCGTCTTCGTAAAGACCTAATTACGCAATCATAATTAATATACTTTATAAATATGTATTGTTTGTTATTACTGAACACCGGTGGTCACCTTCAATCGCACGCGTAAAATATTCACAGCGGGAAGGCGTTGGTGTTTTGGTCAACGCTGATCGCTTACGGGGTGGACGGTTGATTATGATCGGTCACAATTACCTATATATACGTTCTTTCAACGTGTAGGTAATCATGGACCGTGTCATATTGTATTATTGTACAATTTTGTACATTATTTTATATATTAATTACGGAACTCTAAATGAGAATTTTGTCAAAACCATTTTATTTTTATTTCGCCATAACTCTGGAATGAATGCTTTTGGGAACCAATGAGATACATATTGGGTCAGCGACTTCTAACTAATTATTATGGTAATATGTTACAATGTTAATATATCTGATAAAATTCGCTCCTTTGAATAAACAATTTTTAGCAATGTTTCGTCAACTAAATTTCTAATAGATATGATCTATATACATACCTAGTCATATTATTTATAAGTCTATCCAAAAGGTATCTTAATCGACCTCAGAGAATTTATATCTAAAAGTTGAATCAAAGTAATAATATAAAAGAAAATCAACGATAAAAGTCTATGAAATACAGATGTAAAAATTAGTTTTATAAAAATAATGCACCTCAAACCAGATTATAATCAAATTTTTCAAAATTTTCAATCTTTTGAATATGGTAATATAAATAATTATGAATAAAAAAAAATATTAATTAAAAGTACATTATGTGCAGTGAGTATTCAAAAAAATATTTAAAACAACAAGTTTCGTTCGTAATTAATCATCAGATATTTTCTATTAAATATATTGTTTTGTTGTATTTATATTGTTATTTTTTTATAATAAATATATTTTTATTTTTATAAGTGTTTTACAATTTTCGTGTTAATTAATTTTTTAATTATATATATATTCAATAATTATGATTTCTAAATTAATAAATCAATAGAATCCATAAAAATTTTGGAGACAGGAAGTAAGTAGTAATGGTACAATATATTTACGAAGAATGATTTTGATGATATTTAAGAATAAACATTATCAGGTAGACTAAAATCGAGCTTGAAATGAGATTAATAAGTAGTAGGATATAGCGTTTTAGATGTAGACATCCACCAAGACCGGAGTATATGATATTTAACACTATGTTTTTAACGATTAACTTATAAGTCTGCGATATCGCAAGAATAACTGTTGAGATATCTTGAGTTGGTCAGCTTGTATTTACTTAAACTAGGTACAAATATAAAATATTTAAAATTGCCTAAACGAACATTGAACATGGTCAAATTTATGGCGTTTGTCTTCCCTTGATGAATATTTAAAAAATTTAATTTGCAATTCTGAACTTATTTATATCAATATTTGGGAGGAAAATACGGCTGTATTATGGAATTATTATTAAAGTGCAATTAGACACATAGTTGTAGTCGTATAGAGCTCGGTAGATTGATAATGGATAAGTCGACGCAGAACCCCTCCCCCCCCCCAAAAAATGTTTTTTTTCTCAAAACTCCAATCCACCTATCTCAAACTATTCTGACTCAAATACCTTCCTAGAGTAGATATTTTTATATATTATAGGCTATTCTGAATATATATAACATAAAATGTCGGGATAATTTTTGGAATAATTGTCACAGTTAACTATGTTTTTGTTGCAGAATACTCAATATGTCTCTGTTATAGGTGTATAACATACTAAAAAACCTCCAGCTAATATAGTTTATTAATTATTAACAATGCTTTATGCAATTCCTTAATAATCATAAGCATATTTTAACATGCCCTAGGTCCTAGGAGATTTTTTCTATTGTTAAAAATCCAATACACTTGGTAGTAACAAAAAAAGTTTTTAACAAAATTTCGTCATCTTAATTTTATTTTAAAAAATATATATGTACATAACTAATTATATTTTTACATATATCTAAACGGTATCTAAATCTACTTTCGGGGAATTTATATCTAAAAATCTGAATGAAAATAACAATATAAATTAAAATCAATGAATTTCTCACAACGCTTAAATTCTATAATTACATTTAAAAAAGAAATATTGTAAAAATAATGATTCTCAAGCTATATTAAAATGAAAGTTTTAAAACCTTCAAACTTTTTTTAGAAATTAAAACAAATAATTATGAATTAAAATAAAATAATATGCCTATTTTACAAAAAATATGGGTTGAGAGAATTCCAATAAGGATTAGGAGTGACAAGAAGATTCAACCAGAATTCATGTTAGGATATTTTATTATAATATAATTTGATTTTACTTGTATATTTTTATATATAAATATATAAATATATATTTATAAATATATATTACTATAATATTTTATATTATATATTAAATTTATTTCAAATTACTAATAAAGGAATGTAATGTTTATTTATACATATTCAATAACTATGGTTTATAAATTAATACATCAATTGATTTTACAGTAAAATTCTTGATTAATCGTAAGTTATAATGATATGAATAATCAAAGAATAAGATTGATAATTCAAAATACACACTTAGATTGACCAAAATATGTAAGATATTTTTTCAATTAATCCCGGTACATTTTATCAGTAATATTCCGATATTTATGATTCATCGACAGAATTATGCAATACATTGAAAAAGTAATGTTCAATAAAGCAATGGCTATTGCTTTTAAATTATAACGAATCAAGATTTAGCAATTCAATTCCTGATATAAAATGTCACAATAACCTATATACTGTGTTTATATTGTATAATTGTACAATTTTGTGCAGTATTTTATTTATTAATTACGGAACTCTAAATGAGGATTTTGTCAAAACCATTTTATTTCTATTTTGCTATAACTCCAGAATGAATGCTTATGGGGGGAACATTGTATCAATGAGATACATATTGAATCAGTGACTTTTAACTAATTAATATGGTAATATGTTACAATGTTAATATATCTAATAGAATTCGCTCCTTTGAATAAAAATTTTTTAGCAATGTTTCGTCAACTAAATTTCTAATAGAAATGATCTATATACATACATAATAATAATATTTATAAGTATATGCAAACGGTATCTTAATCGGCCATAGAAAATTTATATCTAAAAGATGAATCAAAGTAATAATATAAAAGAAAATCAACGCTTAATATCTATAAACTACAGATGTAAAAATTAATTTTATAAAAATAATGCATCTCAAACCAGATTATAATCACATTTTTCAAAATTTTCAATCTTTTGAATATGGTAATACCAATAATTATGAATAAAAATAAATATAAATTAAAAGCACATTATGTGCTGTGAGTATTCAAAACAATATTTGAAACAACAAGTTTCGTTCGTAATTTATCATCAGATATTTTCTATTGAATATAATATATATTTATATTATTTATATTGTTATTTGTTTATAATAAATTTATTTTTATTTTTATAAGTATTTTACAATTTTTGTGTTAATTAATTCTTCATTTATATATATTCAATAATTATGGATTTTAAATTAATAAATCAATAGAATTGATACAATTTTTGGAGAAAGGAAGTAAGTAGTAATGGTACAATATATTTACGAAGAATGATTTTGATGATATTTTAGAATAAACATTATCAAGTAGACTAAAATCGAGCTTGAAATGAGATTAATAAGTAATAGGATATAGCGTTTTAAATGTAGACATCCACCAAGACCGGAGTATATGTTATTTAACACTATGTTTTTAACGAATAACGTATATCGATATCGCGATATCGCAAGAATAACTGCAGAATACTCAATATGTCTCTGTTATAGGTGTATAACATACTAAAAAACTTCCAGCTAATATAGTTTATTAATTATTAACAACGCTTTATGCAATTCCTTAATAATCATAAGCATATTTTAACATGCCCTAGGTGGCTAGGTCAGAGGAGATTTTTTTTCTATTGTTAAAAATCCAATACACTTGGTAGTATCAAAAAATAGTTTTTAACAAAATTTCGTCATCTTAATTTTATTTAAAAAAATATATATGTACATAAATAATTATATTTTTTACATATATCTAAACGGTATCTAACTCTACTTTTGGGGAATTTATATCTAAAAATCTGAATAAAAATAACAATATAAATTAAAATCAATGAATATCTCACAACGCTTAAATTTTATAATCACATTTATAAAAAGTAAATTTGTATAAATAATGATTCTCAAACTAAATTAAAATGAAAGTTGTAAAACTTTCAAAGTTTTTTAGAAATTAAAACAAATAATTATGAATTAAAATAAAGTAATATACCTATTATACAAAATATGTGTTGAGAGAATTCAAAGAAGGATATATTACTCATATTTATTAATACTATAATATTTTATAATATTTATTAAATTTACTTTCAATTACAAATAAATGTCATAAATTTATTTATACCTATTCAATAACTATGGTGTACAAATTAATAAATTAATTGATTTTACAGAAGAATTATTGATTAAGCGTAAGTAATTATGGTATAAATAATCGAAGAATAAGATTGATAATTAATAATACACACTCAGTTTGACCAAAATATGTAAGATATTTTTTCAATTAAGCTCGGTATATTTTTTCAGTAATATTCAGATATTTATGATTCATCGTTAGGATATATTATTCATATTTATTATTACTATAATATTTTATAATATTTATTAAATTTATTTTAAATTACAAATATAAGTTTTAGTTATTCAATTACTGATATAAAATGTCTCAATAACCTAAAGACTGTGTTTATATTGTATCATTGTACAATTTTTGTACGGTTTTTTATTTATTAATTATAGAATTCTAAATGAGGATCTTGTCAAAACCATTTTATATTTATTTTCAGTGGTAGATTTGGGGAGGGATGTAGGGGGACGGAGCTACTCTTCATTGTTTTCATGTTTAACAGCGTACCCCTTAATTTATTTATCAAGGAACGCAAAGAACGCAGTGTTTGTTTTAATTTTCATTTAAAATTTTGAAAAATTATAATTTTTTTTTTGGAAAATAGTGAAATTACGAAAATGAATGTTTTTTGCCCTTATTACATAATAAGTTTTGGATAAAAAACATAATATAAAATGTTGAATAGTTAATCTTATTAAATCATATTGGTATCATATAGGTAATAAATAATCTTCATTATCCGTGAATGGCTAAAGCCTAAATATCAACGCGACACCGATAAACTTCATTTCGGTTTACATCTACAACTTCCTGGATTATTCATTTAAAATGAAAAGTGTTAAATTATTTTGAAAGAGGAATTCTTAAACTATGCTATCTTAAAAATATGTAACCCGACAATGATGTAAAAAAAATTTTGGATTTTTCTATTCTATTCATGTTATATAATAATCTAAAATGTTTTTAACAATGTCCCCTGGTTAAGAAAATTGGGATAGGGATACTTTTTCTTTAATATGTCCCGGAACGCTGATTTTTTAACTAAACTCAGAGTCCGTCCTTATTTTTTTTTCCAATTCCACCACTGTTTATTTTGCTATAACTCTGGAATGAATGATTTTGGGAACATTGTTTCAATCAGATACATATTAGGTCAGTGACTTCTAACTAATTATTATGGTAATATGTTACTATGTTAATATGTCTAATAGAATTAGCTTCTTTGAATAAACAATAATTAGCAATGATTTGTCAACTAAATTTCTAATAGAAAACATCTATATACATGCCAAATAATATTATTTATAGGTATATGCAAACAGTATCTTCATGTGCCCTTGAAGAATTTGTACCTAAAAATTAAATCAAAATAATAAAATAAAATGAAGCGATGTTTAAATTCTATAAACTACAGGTGTAAATATTAATTTTATAAAAATAATGCGTCTCAAACCAGATTAAAATCAAATTTTTCAAAACTTGCAAACTTTTGAATAAAGTTATACCAATATTTATGAATAAAAATAAATATAAATTTAGCGGAAAATATGTGCTATGAGTATTCAAAAAATCATTTAATATAACAAGTTTTGTCCGTAATTCATCATTAGTTATTTTCCATTAAATATATATATATATATTTATTGTATTTATATTGTTATTTTTTATATTTTATGTAATATTTTTATTTTTGTTGTTATAAGTATTTTACAATTTTTGAATAAATTAATTTTTCAATTATATATATATATATATATATATATATATATATATTAAAATTATATATATTTATTAATTATGGTTTTTAATTAATAAATCAAAAATCGATAGATAAATTGAAGGAACGAAGTAAGTAGTAATTGTATAATATATTTACGAAAAATAAGTTTGATTATATTTAAGAATAAACATTATCAGGTAGACTAATATAGAGCTCTAAATGAGATGTATAAGTAGTATGATATTGCTTTTATGATATAGACATCCACTAAGACCGGAACATATGATATTTATTCCAATTTTTTTACATTTAACCTATCAGTCTATGATATCGCAAGAATAACTGACGTTATATTTTGAGTTAGCTAGCCCATATTAATTCTACTTATATTTATTAATATTATAAAATTTTATAGTATATATTAATTTTTATTTTAAATTACTAATAACTGTCATAAATTTATTTATATCTATTCAATAACAGTGGTGTACAAATTAATAAATTAATTGATTTTACAGGGGAATTATTGATTAATCGTAAGTAATTATGATATAAATAATCGAAGAATAAGATTGATAATTAATAATACACACTCAGTTTGACCAAAATATGTAAGATACTTTTTAAATTAAGCTCGGTATATTTTTTCAGTAATATTCAGATATTTATGATTCATCGTCAGAATTATGCAATACATTGAAAATGTAATGTTCAATAAAACCATGGCTATTGCTTATAAATTATAACGAATCAAGTTTTAGCTATTCAATTATTGATATAAAATGTCAGAATAACCTATATACTGTGTTTATATTGTATCATTGTACAATTTTGTACATTATTTAATTTATTAATTACGGAACTCTAAATGAGGATTTTGTCAAAACCATATTATTTTTATATTGCTATAACTCTGGAATGAATGCTTTTGGGAATATTGTATCAATGAGATACATATTGGGTTATATTTATAATTAATTATTGTGGTATTTATTATATTCAATATACATATATACTGAATAAAATAAATATTCAGTATATATGTTGTCAATAAATATATATTTTATATTAAAGCTTTTTGAAATATTGATTTTTAAAGTTATATAATATTTAATTAAAAATTTAATTGAAAATTATACTTGCCGTTTATTAATTATATCAATTACAAAATATTAACAAGGCTTTGTACATTTTCTTGCTAATCACAAATATAATTTAACAAGCCCTAGTTCCTAGGATATCAGTTTGTTTCATTGTTATTATATAATAATAATATTATACGATAATGTCAATGTTATTATACAAATAATAGTATTAATTTATTTCAAATACAATCTTTTAGCAATGTTTCGTCATCTTAATTTAATTTACAAAAATCAATATACATACCCAGTTATATTTTTTATAAGTATCCAAACAGTATCTAAATCTATCATTTGAGAATTTATTTCTAAATTACGGAATAAAAATAATATTTATAAATATTATATAATATTATATTGATATAAAATTTTTCTAATTTTCAATATTTTGTACAAGGTAAAACAAATAATTATAAATTAAAAAATAAATATAATGAACCTATGAAACAAAATATGTGCCGATAGATTTCAAGAAAAAAAATTATGAGTAACAACAAGTTTCATCCGTAATACTGTATAGGGTATTGTTTGTAATAGTTTTTAGTTTTACCTAATTATTTTATATATTGTTAACCTTGTGACGTCCTAAAGTTAAAACTAGTTTTATCTTATAATCATATTTTATAATACCTATTAATTTTACTTATATTTATTAATATTGTAATATTTTATAATAAATAATAATTTTTATTTTAATGTAATAATGAACTTTTTATGTATAATTATAAATATTCAATAATTATGGTATAAAAATTAATAAATCATTTGATTTTACAGAGATTGAAAATATAGATAGTAAGTAATTATGGTACAAATAATCAAAAGTGAAGATTGATTATCATTCAAAGCACACAATAAGCTAGGCTAAAATATATTTGAAATTTTTTTAAATAAGTCCAGTACATTTTTATAATAATATTCAGTTTCATAAATTTAACCATCAGAATTTATACAGTATATTGAAAAAATAATATGCAAGAAAAACATTGCTTCTAAATTATAACGAAACTTATTACAGTTATTACATTTTTAATCTAAAATATCACAATAAATTATATACTGTATTTATTTTATGTTATTGTAGGTGTATTTTTATTTATTTATTTATTTATTTATTGCGGAACTCTAAATAAGTATTTTATCAAATTCAATTTATTTGTATTTCGCTATAACTCCGAAATGAATAGTGCTGGAACATAGTTCCAATGAGATATATATATTGAATCAACGACTATAGGTGGTAGTTTTTATATTCAGTATACTTTTTGGAAATAAATATATATTTTATATTAAGATTATTTGAATTAATGATTTGTAAAGTTATATATAATATTTAATTAAAAATTTATTTGAAATTTATATAATTGCAAATTATTAACATTACTCGACCTATTTCCTTGCTAACAACCTACATTATTTAACAAGTCGTAAATCGTCGGAAGTTATATTATTTTTATGTGATTACATCCAATAGATTTCATTCTTTTCAATAACCATTTTTTAGCAAAGTTTCGAGAACTAAATTTCAATAATGAAAAATCTATCTATATACCTAGTGCTATTAATAATAGGTCTATGCAAATGGTTTCTTAATTTTCCATTAGAGAATTTATATATAAACTTTGAATTAAAATAACAATACAAAAAAAATCAATGAAATTCTCAAAAACCCTAAATTTTATAAATTAACAATGAAAAAAATCCGGTCAGTAGGTTGTAGAAGCACTTCGCTCGTCAATTGTCAGTATTGGTGGATGCACTTCGCTACTGGGCAGGGTACTTTTGGTGGATGTATTGAATTTGAAAGCAATGATAAATCATTGCATTCAATAAAACGATTCTGAGCGTAGCTTCGGTGTAGTATAC
>JAIPRL010005870.1:0-29946 GCA_025469235.1 Pemphigus obesinymphae | reverse complement strand
ATATATATGTAAATAGGAAGAACTATCATAGTATTAATGTTCAACTAGTAAGAATATAAATTTACAAATTATAATTTGTCAAATATAATTATATTTCTTTGATTCAGATGGCTACATATAATTTATTTACATTTTGAAATTTTAATATTTATAGGTCTGTGATTCAGATATGAAAATTATAAATGTTTCAGCATTATTTCCTGGAAGTGTAAACGATGCTTACATTTGGAATAGTTCTCAACTAGAGTCTACCCTTAGGGCAATAAATAACCACAATCCTGAGGGATTCTATCTTTTGGGTGAGTAAATTGTTTTATATTATTATTTAATTAATTGAATGTATGTATGACTGCATTTAAGGTCTTAGGTTCATTGTAAATCTTAATGGAAATATGTGAATACCTATTTAAAATGTTGGTTGAAGTCTAGCTTTTGGGTGCCGATGAAAAATTTCATAATATTGAAAAATGACACAGGTTTTTTGATAAAAAAAATGTACCTCCAGTTAGTTCACTTTCATCATATTGAATTCATAATATGTACATAAATTTAAGTACCCAAAAACCAATCTTGTAGGTGAAAAGTGGTGGGAAAATGTGAAAATCGAAATTCTGACTGTGCCGTATTATTTTAATTAGTAATAGGTAGGTACTAATAAAATCCTACATGTAATTTTTCAATATTATTATGAAGTGTTTTCCAATTTTTTTGTCGGTATCAAAAAACTAAACTTCAACCAAAATGTCCTTATTGTATTGTTATATTTTCCTTTAAATTGAGTTTATTGATGTTCTAATATTTAATAATTTTTTATTAATTTAATAACTTAGTCATCTTTAAAAATCAAAAGTTATAGTATTATAATTATATATTTTAGGAGATTCCGGTTATCCTTTGAGACCTTGGCTTATGACACGATTATGAACCAAATACACCTGAGGAAAGGTACAATCATAGGTTCAAATATGTTAGAAGCTTGATTGAGAGATGTATTGGTCTACTGAAAATACGTTTTCGGTGAGTTAATATAATAATAATAATGTATAAAATCAATTATATTTGAATACTTACTTATATTTAAAAATAGCTGTTTGTTGAAGCACAGAATATTGCATTATTCGCCAGTAAAAGCGTGTAAAATAGTAAATGCTTGCACAGTTTTACACAATATTTGTATTGAAAATAATATAATTAAAGAAGTTGATATTGAAGAAATTGATTTAGAAATATTTGAACCAGTTGTAAACGAAGAAGCAGATGGACAAGGACTAAATGAAGATTTAGCAGCTGGTAAAAGTATGCAGCGACGTGCTATAAGATACTTTACTTAAATATCAGTAATAGAAATATTACCTAACCTAGGGATATTAGCATTTAAAATTGTATTGTAAATTCTGTTTCGGTTATGTAATCTTAAAATGTATAAAATGTATGAAATAATTCAATTTTATATAAAAAAACATGTGTTATATTTAAAACTTCTTCATTAAAGAAAAACAACAAATATAAGTATTAAGGTATATTTTTTTAAATCTTAGCTATTAAACTATTAACAAAAATAAAATAAAGTTATGAAAACATAATAAATCAACAAATCACTTAAAAAGTAAAGATATACAGTATAATATATGAACTATTTATACAATTTATTGCAGAGTGTCACTAAATATTGCTGTACAATATATTTATATAATATAATAAATGACAATATATTTTAAACACCTACTCTATAGTCTAAATTAATAGTCTATCAAAGTATTTCAAAAATAACAAAAATATCAACTTGCATAACATTATTAAATCTCATATGTCTATCAAACTGTTTAAAAAACAACAAAAAGTTTTACCTAACTCATATAATAAACAGTCTTTTGTGAATTAATCCTAAGTCTATTATACTGTCAAAAAATAAAAATATTTAAATAATATGGTGGGCGGCAATATTTTTTATATCTAATTGAATTTTTTCTACAACAGAAGTTTAATTTTCAAATGTTTATACTACGTTGGTAGGACCCTAAACTATCCTTCCTGTGATTTTGGAGCCCTTTCAATAAAAATCCAGGGATCTGTGGCCATTTTTTGCTGTTTTTTAAATATCGCTAAAAAACGAAATGTTTAGAAGGGCCGGTTTAAGTATTCTTCGATTTTTGGTCGAAAAAACTCAACTCTCCCGATCGCCCCCGTTCTTTGCCATAACGTTGGGGGCCCAATGGACACTGTGTACCCAAATTTTCAACACGAAATTATTCTTATTATGGTGTTGATGTGGATTCGCGGGTAGGTACATAGAAAATTCGACTTAGCCGGGCATGATCAGCTTTGTGTTCTAGTTAAACCAAATGTTATCGTTCAAAATACATTCAGTGTTTAGTAGACTGTATAAGCTTTCCATGGATACCATTTTTAAGAATGTGGTGTGAGTAGTTTTTTTTTGAGAATTATTTTAGTAAAAAAAAATTTGATACTCCTCGTTTTTTGTGCAAATTTCTGTTTTTTCAATTTCGAAACATCGTCTAAAATAAACGCGTCAATCTATGTACTTGAAACGATTATACCATGTTGGCAGGACCCTAAATTACACTCTCTGTGAATTTGAAGCGCTTTCAATAAAAATTCAGGGATCTGTGGCCATTTTTGTGCGGTTTTTTACATTACTAATAGAACGATAACCCAAAATCGGCGTATACTTACTCGGGGATGCCCGTCAAAATCTATATAATAATAATATCGAGTTATAATTTCGGGTACACAGTGTCCATCGGGCAAGGTCTACAATGTATTATATTTATCAAATATTTGTTGTGTTCCACATCATCATTAAGGTCCAACAATAGGTGCGTTTTTTTTAAAGTGGTGTCCCCTGTAGGCCTAAATCCACTGTTCTTCATATACTATTTACATTTTTGCTTATGCCTCCACTGCGATTTTGGGCAGTGAAAGGCCTTGTCGCAGTCTTGGCACTTAAAGGGCATGATCCCAGTGTGTTGCCTGTTATCGTGATATTGCAAATCATGGCTGTTCTTGAAAACAGCAACAGACTTGGGGCACTTAAAAATAGTGTAAGTACAGAGCAAAGCACGAGAATTCAAATATTTTTCGCTAGCACTAGATGAGAGTACCGATAATACCGATACTGCTCAGCTACTAATAATTATTCGTGGCATTGACAATAATTTAAATATAATAAAGGAGTTGGCTTCTTTGGAAAGTATGCATGATCGAACAACAGGGACTGATATATTTGAAAATGTAATAATATATTCTTCAAAATCTTGGACTTGATTGTGGAAATCTAAGTATCATAACATCAGACGGCGCTCCAAATATGAGAGCAGAGAATATTGGTTTCATTGGTAGAGTAAATGAACTTTTAGAATTGAAAAATATTAAGCCTTCCTATGTATATAAATTGTATTATTCACCAGCAAGCTGTTTGTGGAAAAGTTATAGGTCTCGAAAATGTTGTGTCTGTTGTAATAAAAGCTGTTAATTTTATTAGGTCTCATGGCCTTACTCATAGACAATTTAAAAGTTTTCTCCTCGAAATAGAAGATGAGTACAGTGATGTGGCGTATTCTAATCATATTCCATGGTTAAGCCGAGGAAAGGTTTTGAAACGATTTTTTGATTTACGAGAGGAAATTGAAAAATTCATGATCAACAAGGGAAAGGAAATTGCTGAACTTAAAGATGATAATTGGTTGTGGGATTTAGCATTTCTTGCAGATGTAACAAAACATTTAAATATTTTAGATTTAACATTACAAGGACCTGGAAAACTCATATTTGACATGTATAATTCTATTAAAGCATTTGATGCAAAATTTAAATTATTTATTAATCAAATTGAGCGAAGTAACTTCAGTCATTTTGAAAACTGCCAAATATTTAAGAAATTTTATTTTAACAAATTGATTTGTTGAAAAAATGTTAAAAAAATTACAAACCGATTTTTATCTAGATTTTCAGACGTTAAACTACACGAAAAATCGTTGCGTTTATTTGAAAATCCATTTAATATTGATGAAAATGATGTCGATACTTCTCTTCAACTTGAACTTATTGAGTTGTAAACTCATTTCACTGTGATGAATTCAAAAAGTTAAAAAAAAAAATGATATTTAAAAATTTTATTCACAACTTTCACATGAAGATTTCCTTGCTTTAAGAAACGTTATAATGCAAATGGCAACTGTATTTGGCTCAACGTATATTTGTGAACAATTATTTTCACGAATGAAACAAATAAAATCAGTTCATAGATCGCGACTTACGGATGAACACCTACATTCAATTATGAGGACAACTAAAATCGAACCAGATTTTTCATTATTAGTAAAACAAACTCAAGTTCAAATTTCACATTAAATATTTATTTTATTTTATTATTATTATTGCTATTACAAAATAAATAAATAAATATAATTTTACTTTTTTTGAAAATGTTGTTTAAAACATTTAAACGTTTTATTTTATTTTATTATTATCATTACTATTATAAAATAAATAAATATAATTTTACTTTTTTTAGAATATTTAAAAATTTGTAACGGGCTACATGTGTCACGCGGGACGCGGGTTGGGCACCAATGGTCTAGTGAGTAATAATATTTTGGTTCCAGTCGATTACAGTGAGTGGGCAACTCCCATTGTTCCAATATTAAAATCAGATGGTACTTCAAGGAATTGAATATCCTCTCCCAAAAATAGAACATTTGTACGCGAATATTAGTGGCTCAAAATATTTTCCTAAAATTGATCTTGGACATGCATTTCAACAAATGATCATTAAAGAATACCCATAAAAAGAAATCCCATATGAGTTATTTATATACTCGTAACCTTTTCGGAATAAAATCGTCAGCAGGGGAGTTTCAAAGAGCTATGGAAATTTCGACATCAGGTCTTGAAGGTATAGGTATATTTTAAGATGATATATCCGGTGCTAACATATCTGAACACAATACTCAATTAAATAAATCATTAAATGTACTATTAAAGTCCGGTCTAAGAGTAAAAATAAAAAAATGCTAATTTTTACAAAAATCAATTGAATATTTAGGAAGGGCTACATGAATATTCTCAAATTATTTGACTTAAATGTATTAGAAAATTGTAATAATAAACATTGAAAATACTGATGATGATTTAAAAGCGATATCTTAATATTGGTAAATTATTGTTTCATATACATAATGTCTAGTGACATTATATTTTTAAGATTAAATGGCAAAACAAATAATATTGCATATTTGGAATTTATTAGTTTAAATTTAGTTTATTAGTTTATTTATTAGTTTAAAATATTCATTTTAATACACTTTTCTTCAACTTCTCCGTCTTCTTCGGTGGAACTGATACTATTCATGAAATATTTGTCACTACTTTGATAACGCCCAAATTTTTTCTTTAAATCCTAAAAAAACTTATAATTTTTACATATATTCCAAATAGATTAATTTTATTTTTAACATAGTAAAATTAGTAACAAAAAGTTAAGCAGTACAATAATAAATAGCGTATTAAGTTACAAAATTCTCTTCAAATTATTTTTTAAAAAAATAATAGGAGGATCGATTATTTATATGTCTATCACACAGATAACATACCAATTTAGAAGTTTTTTATTTCCAACGTACTGATTGATTTAAGATGCAATAAAGATTCTGAAAACTGATATGAATTCGTCGTTAAGTCTACTATAGATTTATTTTCCCACATTTTGGATATTATTTTAGTAAAACAGTTTTTCCAAAGAAAACTTCACAACGAATTCATATCAGTTATCAGAAACTTTATCGCATCATTAGGTCAATTGATACGTTAAGAATATAAAACGTCCTATGCTACATATGTGATAGAAAGAAATAGAAAATTGCCACTTCCAATCCCTTTAAGATGAAAGTTTAAAAAAACGTTTTTATGTTTTTTTCCATATATTATTAGTTATTAGGTTTTAAAAATACTTGTATTTAAAGCAAAAAATAATATTACGATTTATTATTCAATTATATACGATTTGATCAATTAAATTTATTGTTTAATTATTTACTCTTTATTTATAAGTTATAACTGTCAATACAAATAAATCAATCTTCTACAATATTCATTTCACTATTTATATAATAAACTGTTAACTATTATAGATTGTTATAGTCGAAAAACGAATATTACATTTATAATAATGTTTGAAAAATCACAATAATATTAAATTGTTGAAATCACAAAACTTGTATTGCCACAAAAAATTTAAGAGTGGAGTTTCTCCTACCTGATTTTCTTTGCGCAATATATCATTCTCTTTTGTTGTTATTATTACTCTATCATTCATTTGTTTAATTTTATTATCGAAGGATTGTTTCATTTTATTGTAAAGTATTTGGATTTTCTCTTTGTTGGTCGTGTCTTTTTCACATTTGACATTGCTATTTGGGGTATAAAGGTAAAATTAAAAACCCCTATACAAAAAGTAAATACCTATATATTACTTTGCTTCATTTATTTCTTTGTTACGAATTTTCACTAGGAATTGATACGATTCTTTCATGTACTCGAAGTTCCTTGAGAGCTCATCAAATTTCATCTCATATTCCGCCCGCTTGTCTATATCGAACGTCGTTGTATTTTCTTTTCTTTCAAATTCTTCGATTTTCCGCTCCATCTCTTTGATCTTCTGGCATAAGCTTTCATTTTCACATACCAACGTTTTGATAAAATCCTCCTAGATTCTCAAATTACGAAAAATATCAATATAAGGTAGATTCCAGATTTTATGCACGTATATTTACCAAAATATGCAGTTTTGAAATAAAATAATAGATGTTCATTGGGGAAATTTTGAATGTAATATTAACTGTATTGTATAAATGACATTAAAATACGTTATACTTTATTCAGTTTAAGTTTATACCAGGTGGCAGACCAAAATTGGTTATGTTTGCACATTCGCATTTCCATAGTATTATTACTACGAATGAATTCATGAATTCTCAGTATGTACAGTGGACAATATACGAAGTACGAAACCCTAGACGCTACAGAACGGTGGCCAAAGACATTATATTATATTTTCATTGAAAACATTTGTTTAATAAATAATTATTAAAATAATATTCATATTTAAACAAGAAAATATACAATTAATATAAAATAATAATACATTAATATACTATTACACATATTGTCTTTAAAAATATAAATGAACAAAAATTGGATAATACAATTATATCAAGTTCAAAATGAAAAAATAATATTTCATATTGACGAAATTATGATAACTAATAATTTAACCGATTAGAGTGCTTCCGTTTTCATTGGCTGCTTTGTGGCGTCTAGGGTTTCTTATATCACGTACGGTGATGGCGTCAGAAACAATCATGCAGAGACAGAATGGCTCTAAAATTCTTACTAGGCAAATATGGTTTTTCTAGACTACTTTTAATATTTTAGACCACTAATTTTTAACTGAGTAAATACTAAATAGATACTTATACTAATATTAATACTTTCTAGATATAAAATATTATGTTATTTACTTTATATTTAATTAGATAGTACTAACTACCAAAAATTATTATTTATATTTAATTTGTAATGTAACTAATATAATGTCTTCTAGTAATCTGTGCGATCAGTAAAAAGTTCTTTAAATTTAGTTTAAAATATCTATATATGTCCAAATCAAAATTTAAAATTAATTAGTTAGTCAGTAAACAATTTTTTCATTTATAAAAAAATTAAAGAAAATGTAAACAATAGTTTTATTATAGTAAAAGCAATGATTTGATTATAAATTATGAAGCTATACAATAGCAGATTTCTTTTAGTACCCAGCTCATCAGTAATTATATCAATATCCACAAGCCCAAAAGAATGAGGTTTTCAATATATATAAGCATACATTTTTCTAGATGATCATTCGTAATTGAACTTCGTAATCTATTTTTTATAAATCTTAATGTGGAAAATAATCTCTTACACGAAACTTGGGTTACTGGTAAAGTCAATAAATGTTAATATATGATATTTAATACACTATAAGCTTCTTAAAAAAAGTTGTATTTTACAAGTAATCTATAGCAACAGATTTCACAATTTTTTCAAGACATATCGCATGGCTCTATCTTGTTTTCTATTTCCTCTTCATCTTCATTATTATTTTTAATTTGGATTAAAATATTAAATCCCACATACTCTTCTTAAATTGTGTTTTTTTTCTAAATAATTCTATGAATTAATTAATTAATTAATCAAACCTAATTGTTCTACTGAAAGTTTATTTTGTATTTCTTCAATCGTATTTAAAAATGGTTTTGTAGCTACTACTGAAAATTAATTTTCAGGTATATTACCTAGAGGGAAATTATAATATAAAGTATTGTTCATTATAAACCTCGTATACTATTTATTACTGTGTCCAATACTATATTATAAACTTCAATTCTAATTTTTTCAGAAGTAGTAATTAAATTATCATTTATTATTATTACAAACAAATAAATTATTACAAATTTGCCTTTGAAATAAAAATTAATTTATTGGCATTTCTGACTGATAGCAGACATTAGTTTCTTATTTTTTTTTCTGTCTGGCTGTTAGATATCTATAATAATAATACTATCTATAGTAATTTGTTATCAGTATTTTATGTCATGATGTAAAATATATGAAATGAACAACAAATTATCACATACCAGTTATATTAATATATTTTTCTGTAGTTATAAATAGTTATAAATTCATATTTTAATAATATGAATTAAAAATACAAGATTTTGTCGACTACTCTAGTCTCGGATCCAATTTATTTACGTTATATTTTATTTAAAATATCATAGGATACTAAATCAATTAGGCCATTTTACTATTAAAAATGCCAGGCCACTGGGCATTATCCCGGTTGCTCAGTGAGCCACTCCGCCTCTGCCCACATGTGATGATATAGTAAACGACAACCACAGCCAATAACAGAACAGTTATTCGTCAAAAATCGGTCCGCAATACATTTTAAATGAGCGTTTTGGTATAAACTTAAAATAAATCGAGTAAAGAAAAGTTTAGAATATACAACATAAAATTGCATATTTCAATTACTAGGTGTAAAATAATCAAATTCATGTATTCTTTGGGGGTTATCGATATAAAAGTTGCAAACATTTTTGGTATTTTCATATCAATCCAGATTTTTAGTCACCTCAAGTATGGTTTTATACCTTTCGATTTATTTCAATCATTTGATTAGTCACTTTATCGTGTTGTTCGTCTCGATCTCGTATAGCACTGTCTATCCTGTAACCGAACACATACAATATGTTTTATTCTACACATATCATTGTATTTTATAGGTATATCCTGCAGTGGCGTATGCAGAAATTTATCAATGGGGAGGGGGGAGTAGAGTTCTAGATTTATATATTGCAATATCATATATACTCCATCCCAGATAGGAAGAACCTCAGAGGGTGAATCGATTTTCGTTCAGTTTTAAGTTAGGTATCGTCGAGACCACAGCGTTCGCTGCTCAAACGTTTATCAAAAAATACTTCACAATGCATGAAACTGCGAGCTCAGCAACTGTTATTACAACAATCACGCTCCTAGCCTTTTAAAATACGACCACGGCTACTGCCACACGTAATTATTGTTGCCTGAGGTTTTTTTTCTATCTGGGACATGGTATAGACCATGGCTTAATATTATCTATGACAGCAATATTTAGGTTTTCATCCAATTGTGCCATTCATGAGATAAAAGGAAAAAATTGTGACGTCAATTGCCGAGGTTCTTAAGCGTAGATAACGAGCGTATATCTATATATATTATAATTTCATCGGCAGATGACACAGTACACATGCGTAGTTCAAATTACTGACATACCTAGATATTTAGCCAGGGTAAACACTACCTTTAAGTTTAAACAGCATAGTCTTAACCCTGTGATTGAATGATGTGAATGATTTCGCGAGGGTAAGAATTTGCATTTAATGATTTTACCTTACAGGAATAAAAACATGTTCAAAAATATGAGCTGCTTCGGCGTACTTATGCATGGTTGAAAATGTTACCAATTTTTAATAACATAACATTCAATCACGCATACGAACTTATCAATTGTGTTTTTTAAATTAGTATCAATTTATATTAAAAATTAATATTTTTAAATTATGTTTATTCTGAATATTTTAATTGGCCACAACCGAAATAATGTATTAAAAATTGAACTTCTTTAAATTGGTTATCCTGATATTTCATGTTCTTTAATAAAGAAAAAATTATTATTTTTGCAAGACTTGTATCAATCAATTTTTAATTCATAATCCAACTTATTTAGAAAATAATTTTAAAATAATATATATTAAAATTATCAAATTATTGAGGTACATGACTTAAAATACCTAATTATGGTGATAATTACTCTTTAACTTCGATTGCTCGTATTCTATCTTCTTCGTCCATTTTTAATTTTAACTCAGCATATTTCTTCTCCGCCTCTTCTGCCCTTTAAAATTATCCAGTTTATGTCTATTACTTATGAGGTTATTTTGTTATAACGATTAATACTCATGAATTTTGATTTGTATGTTTGTATTACCTTGAAGTTGCGATCTGAGATTCGTTAGATAATTGTTCAATTTCATCGAAATGAATCCGTACTTCTTCGTCAAGCTCTGTCTTTAAGTCGGAATATTCCTTCTCCACTTGTTTCACTCTAAACACGTCGTATTTAAATTATGACATTCTATGATCTATCCCAAATAAGAGTAATCACAAGTGACAACTGTTGCGCATGGTGAGTACACAATTTTATATGTTTAAGAAGGGTTTTTGGTTTCGATTGGTAGAGCCGGAAATCAATTGATTTTACGATGTCGTACTAAAACTGAACGAAAATAGATCCACCACCAGAGGTTACGGTTATTTGGGACAAAGTAAAGTCTATAGATAATAATATAATGTTTCAGAGTAATCGAATATGATTCTTTAATAAATTTTGAGAACGGCTATTCACGGTGGATAATGTGTTAATCAAGTGTAAAAATTCCCTCTAAAAGTACACTGGTGTAATTTGAGATATTTGTTTTATAAGCCGATGTAAAAAAACGTCGTTACCGGTTTACTTTTTTTAGACCATAACCCGATACGGTGTGAAAAAGTAACCTGTGCATTTTCTTTTATTTATCACAAGGCCATTAATTATATTCCATAAATAATTAATTATGTAACAAATAATATATTATCAATTTTCATTTACTAAATTGACTGATAATTTGTTTTCGTTACATAATTTTTTATTTAATTTAATTATTATCCTGGATTTTTTAATTACCAAAACGAATATCTTACTAATCTGGTGTAATGAATTGATATAAAAATGTAAATTAGCACCACTTTAAATACACTGGTTTAAATTTACGATCAGGCCAAACCACAGCCACGGCCGTGGTTTCATCGTCACACCTTGTGGTGCCTGATGGGAAACGTCTTCGGACGACTAACGTGACTAAGCGATTGGACAGAACCGGACGTCCCGCTACTATAAGAACCTGTCACCCGCCGTACTTCGTTATGGATACCATAGTGCCACTGGTACATAGACCGGAAACTGCTAGACGCTGTATTGCGCAGCGTCGATATCCCAAGGCGATGCAAAAGGCCTAATTCGGAGGAGAGGGATGCTCCACCGAGCTTGTGCTTCGGGTCGGAGTGACCGGACGATGATGTGGTAGGATTTGAAGGTGACTGTCCCCAAAGGAAGAGAGTGGTTATCAAGTAGGTCTACGTACCGGTCAAATAGTCTTTTGGGGTTCCTCCTAGGATGCACGTCCTATCAATGGGTGGGCACTATCACCGTAGGTTGCTCCCTGACCCGAACAGGGAAAGTAAATACTAGTTAATGCGTACTTTACTGGAGGTGGATTGGATACTCTGCCGTCGTTCCATTCAGTAGGGTTCCCCCGGTACACGGATGTGGTGTCAATCCTCGTGGACCCTATGTATTCTACGCTGGTTCGACTAGCACCGCCATAGCAGGTCCAGATGCCCGGCTATCCTTAAATAGCGCAAAGCGCTAACATAAAGTGTACACCCGGGGTTGATACGACAACACCCCGAAAACTTCAGGGTTAACTGATTTAAGTTAACGAATTTATATTGTAAATTAAATATACTAAGTATAAGTATTGATGCTTGCGATAATGTACGAATTAGAACGTTAGGCAATAGTAAATAAGATAAAATACAGGATGAGTGTAGCAGAGATATAGAGAAAATAAAGAATCTTAAGGTGGACGAGTGAAGTGATTAAAGAATATAAAACTCAAAATGGGTATATAAGAGGTAGGTTGTAAAGGAGTTGCTTAATAGTAGAAAAAATGAGAAAGAATAGATTGAGTTAGCTCAGATATATTTTTAGGAGGGAAGAAATAGAGGCAGTAAAGGGGATATATGTTAAATGCAAGAGGGAAAGGTCATAAGAGGTGAGCAGGTGGAAGTGAAGGACTATACTGGAGCAACTCAAATAGTTCAGAGAGAAGGGGAAGGAGAAGAAGATATCGAAAAAATATTACACAGACGGTATATGTAATATGTTTACCTATATTTTAAATATATCTTTAACGTACCTCTAATATATTGACGGTTTAAAATATCCTAAAACATTTCATTATAATATATGTTAATAATTCAATATTATAGGATCTTAACCTAACCTTTGTACCGAAGAAAATCATACATACTTATCGGTTAAATTGCTGTTAGATGCTTTTAGGTCAGCCGTCTCCAATTCTAATGCCGCACATTTAGCCTCTAGAAGATGACTACTGTTTTCTAGCTCGTCAATTTTCGACTGCTTGCTTTCCATTTCATTGCGGAAATTTTCCATTTCCTTCACATACCTCGAGCTTTTGTCTTCTTGCAAACTATTCAAAATCAGTTCCACAGCCTCTAATAATGGAGTACCATTCACCATTGCTTCTTCCGCTTTTTTAGTTTTGTCTTGTTTCTGTTGTGGCTGTAGCAATGGCCTCGACAGAAGTGCTAATCTTTCAGACAACGGTTTCTCTGTTGGTCGTCTTTCCATTCTCGTGTTTAACGTTTGCATTTCTGTTTTTAGTCGTCGTGTGTAGGACTCTAATCGTTTTCTCTCCGAACGTTCTGTTTCCAAATCCTACTATTTACAAAACATTGTAGTATTTAGTTTTGGAAAACTAAAATTTAAGTTGTCAATATAATATAAATAAGTAGGCCAATTTATATAAACTGATACAATTTATATAAACCTTTCCAAAAGAGTGTTCTCTTTGGCGACCGACCAGTTTTAGTCGGGTCGCACGCATATCCGATACAGCGTCGTTCGACACGACATACGGTAGTCAAAATGAAAGTTTGGCACGTCAATAAAAAAAAAAAGTTATCTAATAAATATTATTTTAATGATAACTGGTTATCTATAATATACTGATTACAAACACAGAAAAACCTAGATTGAAACAATTATAGGTCACGTGAACAACGACAAATAAAGCATTTAATTTTTTTAATTAAAAAAATTAATTATTAATTTAATATGGACATGAAAATTGAAGGTAAGATTTTCAAATTTCAAAACTCTTCTTTATTTTATTTACTGTCACTTTTGAGTTTCTGGCAATTTACTGCCGTAGAAAACAAATATTACATAATGAGATAGGTGCTATGATAATTCAAATATTAGGTATTACTTTATATTTTTATGGTCATAAATATGTATATAAGTGATAATAATTAATTATAATAAATATTAATTATTGTTACATATTCAGCATTTCAGTAGGTATTAAATACATTTAGTATCAAATAACATAAGCGGTAGGGATTATCTACCAGCCATCGTCCGATTACTGTATATTTTATATTTGCATTATAATTACGATTTATGACATTAAAAATAAAAGGTTATATTATATATTTACGTTTGCGTTTTGATTCATATTAACCCTTAAGCAATCGCGTGGGGGTATAATTGACCCCCACAAAAAATAAAACTTAAATATTACATAAAATTTAATTTGTATAAATTTCTATATTTAAGAGATGGTTTGTATAATAACGTTTAATCGATTTCTGTGTAAAAGAAAATTTTAAAATATGTTTAATAGCTTCAAAATAGGCGTCAAAATGGGAGTGGGTCATATTTACCCCCACGCGAGTTGGTTTCGATTATGATTGCGGCTGATTGTGTGATAATTGTGTCATTTTATGTTTTACTTTGAATCTTAAACAACATTATTTGTTGATGTGTACGATAACTGATTGTATAAATGACCATGTAGGTACCTACTTTTTCTTATCTACTTTTAAACAGTTGATTATCAGTTTTATGGTGTCTATAAATTTTACGACGGTTAGATTGTAATGTTAGTTTTCTCTGAATGTTGTGGTATGACATTTTCTAATGAATAGTAAATATACGTAAACTACAATAGTACGCACTATACGGTATTATACAATTATTAGACATTTGCTTTATAAATTATAAAGTAGGTACCTACCTACTGAAAAGTTCGGTATATTCAATTATTCAATAATTTGCCAAGGTAAGCGCATATATTTATATATATATATTTTTTTTTTGTATATTGTTCCTAGCTAATAAGTTATAAATGTAATCCAGATCATAATGACCAATCACTCAGAAGACCTAGAAGTACAGCCGATTCAAAATTTGCTGAATGAAAATATTTCCGAAGAAAATGAAAATAACTTTGAGAATGACACCGACTCTGAATTGTCTGATACATTAGAAGTTGATGAACACAATAGCGATACAGAGACAAATAATTCAAGTTCAGGTAGTGAAAATAATGAAACTGATTCCGACTCTTCGTCAACAGGTAACAGACAATATTTTTGGGGTAAAGATAAGATAACAAAATGGGCTAAAACAGTTCCTACGAGAAATAGTACCAGAGTAAGAGAACAAAATATTATTCGTGTTCCGGCAGGTGTGAAAGGTGAAGCAAAAAATTGTATAAGTCCTACTGGTTGTTTTTTATTATTCATAGACAATAATATAATCAAAAGTGTTGTATTTTGTACGAATTTATACATGGATCGTATATCTCACAAATTCGTTCGTAGTAGAGACGTAAATAAAACTGATGAGGACGAAATAAAATGTTTACTAGGCTTACTCGTTTTAGCAGGAGTAAATAAGTCAGGTCATCAAAATTTAGAAGATCTCTGGAGAACAAATGGTTTAGGAATAGATATTTTTCATGCAACAATGACAATAAAACGATTTTTTTTCTTATTACGCTGTATTCGCTTTGGCGATTACAAAGATCGTCAATGTCGTAAAGAAATTGATAACTTCGCAGCTTTTAGAGATATTTTTTAACTTTTTTTGGCCAATTGTGAAAACAATTACACTGTATCCGAATACACAACAATCGATGAACAGCTTGTTACATTCAGGGGTAGATGTCCATTTCGTGTCTATATACCAAGCGAACCAGCTAAATATGGTTTAAAAATTCAAACTTTATGTGACGCACAAACTTGGTATACTCTCAATATGGAATTGTATACAGGGAAACAAAAAGATGGGTCTTATAAAATATCTAATTCAGCCTCTGATGTTGTACTTCGACTACCTCAGCCCATTTATGATTCTGGGCGTAATATTACGGCTGATAATTGGCTTAGTAGTATTTCGTTGACCAAAAAGCTGCTGGAAAAAAAAATAACACTTGTCAGTACTCTTAGAAAAAATAAAAGAGAACTGCCAATGCAATTTGTTTCTACTAAAAATAGAGTCGAAAATTCAACTTTGTTTGGTTTTGGAAAACAAATAACAATTGCTTCGTATATACCAAAAAAAAACAAAAATATAATTATGTTATCTACTATGCATCTTGATGGTTCTATCACAGAATAGATTAAAGCAGAAGGATCACTTCCATGTAAACAAAAAAGTGACGTCCATTTTGCCGTTTGTGCATCTTATCTATTCAGTGTATAAATTATCACTTTATATGAAAACACAAATCGTAATATCAATATTTTGAACTGATTATACTGTGTGATTATACAAAATACATAGAATGAACAAACGGGAAGATGGCCGCCACGTTTTTGAGTAATAAGTATCTTTACCGTATTATTTTATATTAGTGTCCGGGGCCTGGTTCTATTTCTGAACAGCCAGAAGATAGTTCCAAGTCCGAAATTATACTTTTTTATAATAAAACAAAAACTGGAGTTGACACAGTAGATGAAATGTGTGCTACTTATTCAGTGTCACGTAAAAAGTAAGGCGTTGACCTTTGGTGTTATTTTTCCGACTTATGGATTAAGCGGGTATAAATGCTCAAGTTATTTTTTATACAAATACCCGAAACAATAAACAAATTCGGAGAAAATTTTTAGAAGAAGTGGAATTATCATTACTACAGGTTCAACTAACAAAACGAGCTTTTTTAAAATACCTCCCCAGGTCCCTCAGACAAAAGGCGTCTAAATTTGCTGGTGAAGAAAAACTTCCTGAAAGTTCTACAGTTTTAGGAAAACGAGGAAGATGTGCTGTTTGTCCAAGAAATAAGTATATAAAAACAACAAATTCATGTCAAACATGTAAAATATTCATGTGCCTAAAACATATGGAAATGGTATATAAGGATTGTTGGGAGAAAAATCAATGTTCAACAGATTCAGAATAATTGTATTTGTATATATTATAATAACAAAATGTATTGTAATAATAATAATAAAAATAAATTAACTAAGGAAAATGATTATATAAATGTAAATACACACAAAATCAATAAAAATATGTTGTCTTTGAGCTCAAAGAAATAATAGAAAAATTAATAAAAATACATTTTGTTATAGTAAAAGCTTCTGTTTACAGTCTTAAAAATAACATTTTGAAGTTAAAATATTTTTTTTTACAAACCAAAATTTTTTGTTTATTTTTGTATATTTTGTATTTATTTTTATTTGAATTATTATTATTACATTTTTATCGATATTTATATATCACTAGCGCACCCGGCAGACGTTGTCCTGCATTATATTTCAAGCGATTAGGATATTAAACAAAGTATGAAATTAAAGACAAATAATATAATAATATTATTTTTTATTACAAAATAACCTCAATTTTTCTAAAAACAAATCGTTATAATCAATATAAATAATAAATAAATAAATAATCTTAATGCGAGTTGATGAACAATATTTTTAGTAAATTCCTGAGGAGAATTCATGAATAAACTTGACGATTTTCCAACGCGAAAACACGCCACATGTAATTGGCCATGTGAAAAGACCGTATTTTCTAGATCCAACCCACAAATCGACATTGTTTTACCTTGTGACTTATTAATAGTCATGGCAAATGCCAAGCGAATTGGAAATTACAGACGTCTGAATGGAATAGGCGAGTCTGAAGGGATCATTGGAATTCGTGGCAGGAGAACAACTTCACCTTCAAATTTGCCGGTCAAAATTGTAGCTTCAAGAACATTGCCCATAATATTTTTTATGACTAATCTTGTACCGTTGCATAACTTAGGTGCATTTAAATTCTGAAGCAAAAAGATAGGTGAGCCAATTTTAATCGCATATTATGTAGTGGCATTCCTGGTAAATCCAGCGAATTCAAAAATTCTACAGGATAGTCGTCCGGATCGGTAACAGTGTCGATAGATTTGAACAATATCTCATTCCCGGGCAATGACTGTTGGATTTTTAAGTTAATATTGTCAACATCGATATTTTTTGCAGCTAAAATGGCTCGTTCACGAAGCCACGCATGATTTATAATATAATAATGTTATAATATTTATAATATAATTAGCTTGTATATCTGGAAATATGCTTTCAATCAAAGCATCTTTTGTATTTACCATGTTGCAGAAATTGTCAGGCAATTGAATGCATTGTGTGTCTCCATGCAATGGGATTGTTCCGTTTCCAATGTTCGGCAATTGCTCGGGGAATGATAGTGCCATTGGATTGTTTTGCAGTTGAACACGCATAATTGTGTTAAGACGTAATTTATTTACATTTTGCCATAGATATGATTGTTTTATACATGCGTTAATTTCATCCGCATATGTAGCGCGTGTAATGACCGGCAATTTCTGTCTAAAATCACCGGACAACAGCAGTAAAGTACTACCGAAAAGCCTGTTGTTATTATTTAGATCTTTCATCAGTCTATCGAGAACTTCAAATGAATGCTTGCGGGCCATAGTGCATTCATCCCAGATAATAATTTTGCATTTTTTCAAAACTTTAGCCATACCGGAATGCTTTTTTATGTTGTGCACTGCATCTGGATTTGTGTGAATGTTCAACGGCAACTCGAGTGCTGAATGTGCAGTCCGTCCGCCATCAAGCAAAGTGGCTGCAATACCTGATGAAGCAGTTCCTAATGCAATTCGATTTTGTGATCGATTGCGCGCAAGTATTAGTGAGATGAGAAACGTTTTTCCAGTTCCACCTGGTGCGTCCAAAAAAAAAGAATCCACCTTGTTCTGCTGCAATTGACAAAATAATTCAATGTAACAAAGCCTAATGTATTTCCCATAAATATGCCGTTGTATCCTTCAACCGGAACATCTCGCTTTTGTGCATCCCACTTTTTTGACGGTTTGTTCCATGTGAAATATCGCGAAACATCAGTATACATTGTCTTTGCGAATTGACCGGGAATACCTGGTCGGTTGCATAGTTCAAAAAACCCAGTTAATGTTGTTTTTGGGGCAATTGATGCACGTTGTACTGCAGTCTTTTCCGTGAAATAAACACGCTGTCCATTTTCAAGGTGCACGGCCAAATGTATAACACCAGGGTCTCTTTCGTGTATTGGAAAACTTAAAATACGCCAAACTGCTTCATTGCTGCTGATGTATCGGCCCATTTGATACTGTGTTATTTCATTGTTTTAGTTAACATTTTTAACAGCAAATACAGCCATATCACTGCCCTTATTGACATATTTTCATATATATTTTATTGACTTCACCGAACTGCAGAGCTCAATGTTTATGTGTGCTTTGTAGATTTTACACAGCAATGGTGAATACGGAACCACCTAGTGATTGTCAATGTCAACTGTTGTATTGTTTGACATGCGTAATTGATGTGATTGACCACCATGGTTAGGGTCTCTACGACGATACAATGGATAACCATCGATATTTGTGATTGTATCATTTATACAATTTTTTGGAAAACCTTTCTTACATTTTCCATTGTTCTAGCACGGCGCCGTCATGTTTATAACACCGCATGGACCATGGATCATATTAGCGGTAACAATCTCATACAATTCTTGATCGATATTCCGATCCGGAATTTCTGCTGAGATAATTTTATCAATTTCTTCAGACTGTATTTTGTCGACCAACCAAATCAAAATATGCGCGTGTGGCAAACCTCGTTTTTGCCATTCAACAGAATACAGCTAGGAACGTGTTTTGCCAAATACAGAAGAATGTATAATCAAATTCATCAAGGATTTTAACTTTTGTTTGAAGACACGTGCAGTGATATCGTGCCGATCTATTGCAGTTTGACCTGGCAAATAACGCAATTTTAATTTCATAACATTTTGGATTATACGTAAATGTAATGAACAAATCTGGTCGTTCGTATGCGCGCACAAAAGTCATTGCGTCTTGAATATATTCTTGCATATGACGTGGGCTACCAATATATGATGATGATAAGAATATATGAAGTACCGATGTCATTTATATTAGTTATTCCATCTACATTACCAACAATAGCATCATGCAAATTAATGTATTCCTCAGTTCGTAGTTTCACTTGATTATACCTGATGTATCGTAATCGCTCGCTCAATTTGATGATACACTTGTCCCTGAATCTTAAACGTCGATTGAAAATTCCGACCATTCTCATTCTGAACGATTTTTATGGCTCCAAATGATGTCATTTGAAAGCATGAATTAAATTTGCGAATTTTATGCAAAAACAATTTAGATTGAGATGTAGCTCCAGCCAATAGTGCTTTTAAAGGTTCTGGCGGTATAGAGGCAATAAAACTTTTCCAGACGCGCAGCAGAAACCGGCCGATTCCCCTTTGTATTTGAGTGCATGACAATGTTGGCATTGTTTGTTCATATCACCGATTACAATTTGTGTATGTGACGAATAGTCGATGTCCGACTCATATTCAAACGTAAGGCGAAGAAGTGATGCACGTGTCAATGCGCGATACACTTCCAAAAGCTGTTGTTTACGTGTTCTGAATGTGTCGGTGACTCGTTGACGGGCCAGTCTTTGTCTCAATACATTAGCTCGACGGCGTTCGTTGCGTTGCTCTTGACTTTCATTACCACGTGTAATTACAGCCTGGATTTTTAATTTTTATTGTCCATCAATTGATTTCTTCCGATCTATTTAACCGACGGTTATGGACTAATTGTGAATTCCGCGTTTGTCGACCAATATTTTCTCCTCGTCCACGAAGACGTGGCATTATATGTGAATATACACCGTACAAAAAAAAAAAAAACACTCAAATTAAAAAATTATGTCAAAAAATAAACGAAATCCTAATTACCTGGATACCGACTGTAGCGCCATTTATATGTCAAAATAATGAAACACTCCAGTAATAAAAAAATAATAAAATTATAAAATTGTAAATATTGATATTGGTAATCATGGCAACGAATTGCAATATTAAAAAAGTTCGTTTTTTTTTTTTTTTTAAATAAAATTTTCTAGATCCCGATTGCATTTATCCACTTATTCGGTCCAATTGTGAATCTAAACCATCCAGGGACCCACTCAAACACACACAAAAAAATTCATTCAAATCGGTTCAGCCGTTTAGGAGTTCAGTGACATGTACAGTAGAATTATATATATAAAGATATGGTAAACCATTATATCTTTGAATTGAAAAAAATTGAACTTTCTATACATATTTTACACATTTTTATAAAAGGGGTCTGATAGACCTCCACGCGACTATGAACGTTAAAAATAGGCACGTGCCTGTTTAAGGGTTAATAAAATACTCAACAAATTAGGTCCATTTCAGTGGCCCCCCTCCCAAATTGGAATTAAAAATTTTTTTTAATGTCAATCGTTTGTGCTACGTTTGTGCCGTTTATATTAATTTGTGCTCGTTTGTGCTAGCCCCCCTTCCTGAGATTCCATAAGGGGGGGCCAGTGAAACGGTAGCCCCTCAAATTGGAATTTAAAAGTTTTTCCAATGCCAATCGTTTGTGCTGTTTGTGTTCGTTTGTGCTAGTCCCCCTTTCTGAGATACCCCAAGGGGGTCATTGAAACTGTAGTCTACCTACTTTAGAGATTCAAACTTTTAGTGATATTAATAATTTGTGCAGAAATGTGCAAAAAATCCCATCGTAGTTATATACGTTATAACTATTTACATTTTCAATTTATAATAGGTATGTAGGTAAATATAAACCACGAATAGAGAAGTGATATGAAAAATACCGTTATTATGATACCAAATTAAATTTGGAATTAAAGAAGAAAAGACGTTGATTATCACATTATAAAGTTAATAATCGTTGGTATTTTGGTCGTATATCAATCAATATCTTAATTGTAATATTTTTTAAAATCACCATTTTAGATTGCGATAGCATCCGCATGTATCAAAATTAAATACGTGTAATCAAGCGCGTTGTATATTTCCGTTTAAATGTGGATATTGAAAATATAATATTAAGTATTGTGTTTTATTTGCCACGATTATTGACATGATTTTAAAAATGCAAATGCGCGCAATAAATCGCTATCTGTTTAATCTACTTTAAACTCGGTTGTACTTAGTACCTACTACTTATATAACATTATTTTAAATAAACATGTGTTAGATAATCAAAAATGTTTCTTAAACATACACATTTTAGATGGGTGCTCAGTTTCAGTCGGCAACGAAGGGATATGGAGATAAACGACAATGTATGAGTTGTTACAAATGTAAAGCCCCAGACGTCCATGAAAATGTAATGTTAGAAAATTGGAGAAATGAGATTGTACCGTCTAAATAAAAAAAAACAGAAAACTTATTTGGACAAAGATCCGAAAATTTTTGACAAATTCTTGTGCATTTGACACACTAGTACATGCAATATGTGTAAGTTTTTGTGACAGCAAAACTTATGGGTAGTTTATAAAAGAAAACCAGGAAAATTTGTTGTTTTTCAAGATGATTTTTAATGCACTTCGTGATGGAATCAACGTACAAACTTATCGCAAACGAGGAATAATATTAAAAAGCATAGTAAACGACGAACAACATTCAAAATCGGGTGATATTTTTCACATTGACTGCCAAACGACTATTGAAATACTTCTATCTAAGCTATTTAAAGATTACCCATCCCGAACCTATAACAGTAGTATCTGTAAAAAGTGTTCTTTAAAAAATATGGCAAGTACATAATTAATAGCGACATTAAATGAAATAAAAAATTTACAGTCGTCCATAGAACCCGGTTTGTATAAGGACTGCATGTGCTACCGAAGAAAACTTGGAAGTTTAAGGTAAAATTATAATTTAATTATATTATTGTTTTAATAAGTACCTATTTATTTTTCTCTTGATTGTATTAAGATTGGGTAGGATAACAATAATATTATACTATCGTATACACCGAATTTTGCAATCAAATTTAAATAACATATTATGCACTTCTTATAGAGCAAATCATTTTGAATCTGACCTGAACGTTTCTCTAAAAGCCTCAGATTTGGTTATAAATGTATTTTAATGTTGAGAGAAAATGAAATTTTTATTTTTATACATTAGTTTCTTTAGAAAGATACTTAAATATAATTAAAATATATGGAATATATGTAGGTATATTATGTACGTGTAAAAACATTAGCTATGTTTATAAATAGGTACGAAAAGCATTTGTTTATTATCACAAACAAAGTTGAGGATTTTGACAAAGTTGGAGCCTTTGATTACATTCATGGAATATCTACTCAACTTAACAACATACTGAAAATAATTAATATTGATGGATACAGTTATAAACTTCGAGGAGCTATAGACCTGAAAACAAGTAAGAATTTACATGTTAAAAATATATGGGCATTATGTGTATCTATTCATTTCTCTGTTTGGAGTGACTATAATTTTTGCATAACATTTTTTTATAAACTTTCTGAATTGAATTTTTATAGAATTTTATGTAGGCATATATAATTATAAGAACAGTAATTCATTCAATGTGTTTTCTAAAAGGGTTATCACTTCTGTTAATGAAGACTATGTATCTTCTATTTTTTTTATTTATATATCATTCAGTCATATGCTATATGTTTTGGAACTCCAAAAATATGCAGTGTACAAATGTTATACTCTTTCTCAAGGTATGCGCAGTACTTAGAATACAAATACACTTAAGACATGTACAAATTTATATACTGCTATATAAAGTAATTTATATAGTTATTCAAAATCTTTATGCTGCATGCAATATATAATTTATCCAGGAAACACTAAGTTGCCCTTTTATAACAATATAAAATATTTTAAGAAATACATATGATATGTGCCTACAAAGTAATGTCTTGATTATCGAAAGCTTATACAATAATAACATGTAATTTTAAAATGCATAATGTGTGATAAACGTAAGACTATATATTATCAAAATTATTTAATTTAAATTAAAACTTTGTTACTGTTCTAACAAAATCAAAGTACGAAATTATTTATTAGGTGGTGCTGATAATATGGGACATTACATATTTAATGCATTTCGTGAAAATGAAAATCGGTGGTACATACTCGATGCCTTGTGTACAACAGCGCTTCTTATCAAAGAAAATAAATGGATTCTGAGTGAAATGTTGTTATACACGATATAATAAGACTTTTATTTCTAATCAATTCTTTGAATATGTATTTTTATTTTAGTTTTTTTTTGTAAAGTAAATTGTACTTATTTAAAAAAGGAAATATGAACAAACTGTAAATTAATAGTTTCGTTACAATTTTAATAATTTAAAGTTTGTTTTGAAAAATTGGATTGCGTAATATGAAATAAACAAAAATACAGGTGTTAAACTATAACTGTTTTATTGATTTTATACATAAAATTTTTTGTCTAGGAATAGGTATTAGTAAATATAATATAATTACACAATTATTAAAATATTATTACATAAATTATAATATCATTAATTTATCTTGTGTAGAGGGCCAACACAAACGTAACACAAACGATTGGCTTTGGAATAACTTCGAAAATCTGACTCAGGGGACTACAGGTTCAATGATCCCCTTGGAGTATCACAGGAAGAGCGTCTAGCACAAATGAGCATAAACGAACACAAACAGCAAAAGAGCATTGGAGAAACTTTTAAATTCCAATTTGGGGGGGGGGGGCACTGAAATGGACCTCAACAAATTGGCGACAAAGAAAATAATTGTTAATAGAATATTTTCTTTTTGTTGATTAAATCGTTTTCACAATTTGAAAATAATTTAATGCTCAATTCTTTGTGTTCAAGAAATTCACAAAGTACTTTTTAGTCTGTGTTACAAGCCTGACTACATACCATATAAGACACTTTTTTTTTAAGGCACTCTTTCTATCAAGCAAGACAAATGCATGACGAAATGGTTTATGAATAGGGTGCACGCATTAAAAATTTCGCTTCAAAATGAGGTTTTTCTTCGGAGCTGACAACAGTTATTCGAGACATTTTCGTTGTTGGTATTGGTCTGGGACTGATCCAAGATAGTCTTCTTGAAGAAGATGCATCAAAAGTTAGAATTACATATTTATAATTTTATTATAGTCCAGTCAAATTAACGTTTCACCTTGTAATTTGAAATAAGAAGCTGGAAACTCATATACACCTTCATTTTGGCGTTCTAAAAGTTATTTCAAGTCTCAAAAAATCTCGTGTATGCGTCGTAAGTAATTCAAGGTCAAAAGTCACTTTTTTAGCAATTATCTAGGTTTTTAAAGCTCCAATGATCTTAATACCTATTATAAAAATTGTAGAACATACAATTTGGCACAAATTTTATATCAAATATTTTTCCATGCGATCAACCGTTTTTGAGATAGAGGGGCGCTCAGTCATATATACTGTAATGCAAGGTTTCAACTGTTAATCTCAGTGAATAATACCTTGTATAATGTTATTAAATGACTAAAATATCATTAACAATGAATAATTTGTATTATTTATTAGTAAATACATTGTATTTAATAAAATTTTACACATATTTAATATATTCAGTATATATATAATATAAAGGCTAATTATAGTGTTAGCTTCTATGGGATTTATCATTTTATTATTATTCACGCTCATTTTTCAAAGTGGTAAATTATTATACCACTGCGGGTTTAGTGATTATATCTCATGTGATGAGTAAAAAAAAAATTAAAATACCTACCTTTTTTACATGTTGTGGCTTAAGAACATATTTAAATGGTAAGTACACTCTTTTAGCTATCAATCTAATCAATATGTTTGATCCATAATAATGGATAAATTAATTGAAAAACAATTATTTTTTCATACTCTAAAAAAAATGACCATACGATATATTTTAATTTGAAAACGGATATAGTTTATAAGCTACAAATTCCAAAATATTAAATTGATAATAGTCGTTATTCAATTATTTTCGCTCAGGGAAATATTGTACAATTAGTGCTGAATTAATATACCATTTACACAGATGTTCAAATATTGATAAATAATAATTTCTAAAAAGACTAAAAATTCTAGTGAGAAAGATTATGTTTTTGTTTTATTAAATAGTATATTAATATTAATATTTAATTTTATATTACGCATTTAATTTGTATGTTTTATTTTACAAATTTATTTTTTAAACTTACCTACTATTTTTCATTTAATTTTTTATTGAAGACTAAAGTTTTAGTGTAAAAGATTATATTTTTGTTTTATTAGATTATTATTTTATTTTACATTACTTGATGTATATGATTTTTTTTTACACATTATTTTCGTTAGTATGAATTTTGGGAAATAAAGGATCTATCAACTTGAAATTTTTACCCATACTTATATTAACATATTATGAAGCCTAAACATTTTTGAAAATTTTTAACCATTTTTGGGCTACTTATGGCAATTTTTAATTTTGAGTAATTTAATTCATAATAGATATAACTTTTTACTTTATAGGAAAATTCGATTTTTCTCATTTTTTTCTTCTTAAATATGTATTTTTTGATCAAAAATATAATGGTAAAGTCAACATTTGGCGATCGGACATGGTTTTAATGTTATACCAAATTTAAATTCAACAATTATATCGTATTCACTTAAAAGCTATATTTTGTTAAATTATCATAGTGTCTAACGTGGTCCATTGGTATCTGATGCTGATGTTCTTATCATAGAAACAGCTATCGTAGAATCCAAACATGAGAGGACTACTGTCATCATAGGAGAAGACATAGATTTAATTGTCATTTCAATTGAACGTACTCAATACATCAAGAAGAAATTTTCTTGACAAATATCCACATTCTAAAAACATATTTATTTTTACATGCATTCAGTGGCTGTGATACAACTTCTGCTCTGTTTAAAAAAGGTAAAAAACCTTTCATCAAATTAATAGAAAAACTTGCCAATGTTGACCAACTGGCTCAAGTTTTTCTACAAGAAGACTGCCCTGTACAACAATTATACGAAAATGGAGTATCATCATCTTCGATATACTCAGTTCGTTAAATCTACAAAGCTTCATAAACCTGTTCAGTTGTCTAATCTTCCACCAACAAGTGCAGCAGCCCGTCAGCATATAAAAAGTATCTATTACCAAGTTCAAAAGTGATTAGGGCATTATTTAGAACCCCAGAAATGAGGTTGGATGGTTAAAAATGAATTCCTGGAGCCAATGACAATAATATTACCACCAGCTCTAGATTTATTCAGTCGCCATCAGACCTTCGTTTGTCGTCTTTTATTATATTAATCCGTTATCTATATTGTATAATATGAATTGTTCAAAGTGCAGTTGTTTAGTGTCTACTAATGATCTTATTAATTGTATTAAATGCACTAAACCGTACCATATTGCTTGTTCGTCTCTCTGTACTTTAACGTACGATGCTTTTAAAAATAAATCTAGTTCTGGGCTATGCTCACCTTGCGAAAGTGCTAGACTTCAGTTTAGAAAAACTACACCACCTCAATCAATTTCCGTCAAATCTATATGTCTAGGAACTGATTTATCCTCTAAAGTAAATCAAATTCTGGCAGCAGTTAATTAAATAAGTGTATTGGTTTCTAAACACGATTCCACATTCGTTGAACTTAATAATAAACTTGATGATCTCTCTAACCAACTTCGTGACTTGCTTTCTCGTACTACTTCACTTGAAAACAGAGCTGATCAAATAGAAAACCGTTATCTATATTGAATCTTCAAACTCGTCCTCAGATGAGACGATTATATCAGAAGTTCTTGATGGACAATCAAGATTGCGGAATTTAATTATTTTCAATCTACCAGAATCCGACGATATTTAATCAACAGAGAAAGATAAATTATCAGTAAAGTTTATCTTAGATAGTATTTCCCCTAACTTAGTTACTACTGTATTATCTAGATTAGGCCGAAAATCGACCAAACCACGACCATCAAAAGTTATGTTACTTGATTCATCTGATATTTTTACTGTTCTTAAAAATAAACATAAACTACGAACATCGTCTATCTATGCTTCCATTTGAATATCTCCTGATCGTACCTTTATGCAACGTAACCAACTTCGTGATGTGGTTTCAAAACTCGAGCAACCCAAAGCAGCGGGTGAACCAAATCTACTCTTGAAATTCGTCAAAGGTATTCTAACCATTTCAAAAAACTTATAAACGGGCAGTCTACAAATAATTAAATTTTATATTAACAAAATGTTAGATTTTTTACAATTGCAAATTGTTTGGACTCAATACTAAATTAAATATTTTAATGCGTAATGTTTATTTATGTGATTATGACATAATAGCTCTATCTGAAACTTGGCTATCTTCTAATGTTAATACGTCCGAATTAGGCCTCCTTAATTATGTTACTTATCGCTCCGACCGTAATCCAATTACTAGTAATTGTGCTAGGGGCGGAGGCGTTTCACTTTCAATTAATAATAAATATCATTCTCGTTTGTTACCTATACCCGTTAGTCCAGTCGAGCATTTATTTGTCATCACTAAATTTTATATTAATTATATTACAATAGGCAATGTTTATTTTCCACCTAATACTGACATTTCAGTTTTTAATATCCATTTTACATATTATCCATCCACTACAATATTTTTTCAAATCTTCGAGTTAAATGTAAATTTTACTCAAAAATAGATTATCGTAATTATATAAATAAAATTGAAAAAAATTTAAAAACACACCCTAAACAATTTTGAAATTTTATTAATAGCAAACGTAAAAATAATTATCTACCAAATTGTATGTATTTAGAATACTACTCCTATTAATATTATTCATGGTTTTTCCAAATATTTCTCAAGTGTCTATGTAAATTACAATTCTATCAATGTTAATTACGTACTACCTAATCGACCTAAAGTCCTCCTTCCTTTCTTCCATCAACGCTATTTCAACTGAATTAACCGAAATATTTGAATCTCTTAGTTCTATAGATTCCTCCTCCATTCCTGATCCTGATTTAATTCCAAACGTATTTCTAAAAAATTGTAAATATACTATTTCCCCACCTCTATTATATCTATTTAATTTATCACTCTCATCTAGTATTTTCCCTAATGCGGGGAAAACAAGTTTTATTCCCAATATTCCAAAGTCTTCTTCTGACATTTATAATATATCTAACTATCGACCCATTTTTCTGCTCTCAATTATACCTAAAATTTTTGAATCAATAGTCGCTAATAAAGTTCAATTTAACTTGGATAATGTAAGTGTTGACGATCAACATGGTTTCAGACGTAATAAAAGTACAATAAATTACCAATTTTAATTTTCAAACTTTTTTATCGGACGCCTTTTCGGGGGGTCTAGTATTGATGTGATCTACACAAACTTTGCTAAGGCGTTCGATGAAATTAATCATCAAATCCTATTTATAAAATTAAAACAGATTGGTATTTGTGACTCTTTTCTATCATAAGTAATAGACGTCAAATAGTAACTTATAAAGAATTTAGGTCTTCTCCAATAATTGTTTCTTCGGGAGTTCCTCAAGGATCCCATCTAGCTCCAATATTATTCCTCATTGTTATCAATGATATAACTTTCTTAAATTCTTGTAAATTAATGTTTTCAGATGATATAAAAATTGTTCGTAAAGTTAACAGTCAACTTGATGCTAATCTACTTCAATCTTACTTGAATATTCTTTTTAAATGATGTATTCATAATAATTTTACTCTTAATACTAATAAATGTCAGATAATGACTTTTTCCAGAACTCGAGTCGTTACTAATTTTCACTATCATATTAATGGAGTAGTGTTGAATCGAACTACTGGGCCTGTTAACTACTGACCTTGGTATTCTTTTTGACACTAAACTTAAATTTGATTGTCACATAAATAACATTATAAACAGATCAAACAAGATCATTGGATTTATATTTCGTAATTGTTCTGATTTTACTGATAAGCATACCCTAAAGTCATTATTTTGTTCCTTGGTACGCTCTATATGTGAATATGGCTCAATTATATGGTCTCCATTCCAAATAGGTTTCAAATTAAAATTAGAAAAAATCCAACAAAAATTCTTACGTTTCCTTGCTTTCAAATGTTCCATACCTAGAGAACCACATTCTTCTTACTCTCCACTTTTGTCCATCCTTCCTTGAGACATTAGAAAATCGTCGTTTAAGATTAGATTTATACTTTTCGTATAAACTTTTTGTCGGAATAATTGACTGTCCACATTTC
>JAIPRL010005869.1:0-29957 GCA_025469235.1 Pemphigus obesinymphae | reverse complement strand
ATCAACGTAAATATATTACTAAATTAAATATTCGGTAAAAATTTCAAGATTATAAAGTCATTATTTTCGAAATTACGACGAAATTAAAATTCTCGATTTTACAAAATCGTATTTTTCGTAATTTTTGCTTACGCATTAAAAAACTATTATGAAAATCGAAAAATGACCTCTCAAAATTACCAACTAGATGCAATTTGCTACGAAACCGAGTATGAGTGTAAAAATCGGAACTCTCCTTCTGGTAGAAAAAGTGTTTACAGAAAAAAAAAAAAATAAAAATAAAAAAAATAAATAAATAAATAAATAAACATCATTGTAAAACCATAAGCTTCCTCGCTACGCTCAGAATCTAATATATGTATAATGTTCATGCTCGGTTTACTCGTGTGTATACTATGAATGTGTGTAGGTACATGCACATATGCTGACATGTATATTTTATTATAATAATATTAGCAGACCTGAGGTGTCATCCCACTACCGAAATATTCTAAATTGTTTATGATGGCACTTTTTCAATTATTACGATTAATAAAAACCAAAAGTACTCGAGAACGCCTCCGAGGACGAGAGGTATTTTGAAAATAAAACAATTGCTCTGGGTACATCCAAGTTAAACTATTTAGATCCTCGTATATCAGTAGCTTGGTGTAAAAAATTTAATGTTCCTGTAGAGAAGACTTACAATGAAACACAAAGAGACAAGTTCAGGTGGGCTATTGACATGGCAGGACCAGATTACATATTTTAAATTTAAATGAAATTATTCAACTTGAGTAAATAGTAACAATTTAAAACCAATTATATGTTTTTTGCCTTTTTTTTTTTTACTTGATTTGTATGATGAATACTGTGTTTATACAATAATTATCGGAACAAACCAATATTCATTTTGTAATCATTACAAATTTGTTTTTGAAAAACCAGTAAAGACTTACTGAAATCCATAATACTGTATAATTTTTTTTACTGTTATAATTTCATACATTTTTAAAATTTGTATTGGAGTAACTGTTTAAAAAACAATATTGTAATTTTGTAAAGATGTTTATTGTATGCTAGACCTTAATTTTTTAAATTTTTATTTAAAGTATTTAAAGAAGTTGAAAGATATAAGAAGAAACTACGCGTTCAGTTTAAAAGTACATTTTGTGTATTTTGTGTTGCCGTGCGCGTCCGTTCCAGAAAACCGGTGCATACGTCAAATATTATATTATAAATATAAGTACATTACATATTACGAGTATAATCATATTTATTATCTGATGTTTTCGGAAAACGATACGATACACCACGACGGCCGACAAGGCCATGATTTTAGTAAATAATGGACAGGGGTATTATACGCACTCACATGTATATGTCAGAATTTTATTTTTCAACAACGAAATATTTCGATTTTTTCACCTAAAACAGACGATTCTAATTCTAACGTCACAACGCATACGTAAATTTCAATTCTAATAAAATATTCGATTTTTCCATAATATGTACGAGGGAATGATCAAAACACTTTTTTAATAGCTTTTAGTTAATTAGATATTATCATCGAAAATTTTTGAAAACTTTATTTGAAAATGAAAAATGTGGCTCAATCATTCCCTTGAATAAGTAATGAAGAATCTATATATGTTTTAAAAATTATTATCGGAGCACGCATCGTAACAGACTTTAGGAATTAGAAGGAGTAGTTTTTGATAAAAAAAAAATCCGGTGGTGTGAAGGCCCCTCGTTAACTAAAAAAATATTTATCCAAACTGGGAATTAAGCACTCTCGCAAAGTGTCAACTTTTATTAAAAAAATCGTTAACCAATAGGAGGTTGCCGGCTAATTTTTTAGGATTGCTAACATTTACATGATATTCTGCTTTCACACCTGACGTTTTTTACGCGAGACAGATTGAATTTTGCTGTTTGGAAAACGAGGCGTTTTGAAAACACCGGTGAGCACATCCGAAAGCGTTAAGACTTTTCTTTAAATTTTACTTTGTCTACTCTATGGACTATGGATATAGATAAGTACACATAAGTGCGTAATAAATTACTCAAACGGGCTATTAAGTTTATACACAAAGAGGCTATGAAATGTTATCTAAACGTTCTCTCAAAAAGATAAAATTGAGTATTGACCCTAATGCTCTCTTTCCTAATTAAAATATGTACACGAAGAGTCGAACAAGAATACATTATAATAGGTTAGTCGTTATTAATTGGTTTGTGAGTTCTTTGTATAATTTTTTATATATTATTTTTGTTATTAAAAAAAATATATATTTAGAATCTATACATTATGTTAGTAAACAAATGAAATAACATTAATATAATTGATTTATGGTAATGAAGGAAGAAAACTAAAGGGGAACTTAACCAATGACGGAGTTCTGTATTTCGAAAGTCATCGGGGTCGTTTGTGGATGCAAGGGTGTATATTAATTGTGTCCCACGAATTCCATTAATATAAAATAAAAATTTAAATTATTGATTTAATCAAATAAAAGATCGTTCATTGTTTTATTTTAAATTGTTTACGAAGCGAAGAAAGTAATATTATAGTGTTACGATAAAGTACTTACATAATCTCGTTATTCGATCAATTACATTCATATTAAAGTGGCTGGAGACTGTACAAAAAAAAAAAAAAAACACTACGACACCCAATAGCTAGACAATATTTTTAGGTTTGTGTTTAATCGATTTTCATTCTGATGATAGATTGAATTTGTTTTTATTCGAAATTTGAATAATAAAAATCTCATAGGCTCAAACCTAAAATGCTAGATGACGAATTCAAAACAGTTTTCAAAATTAAAATCAGTCGAACACAAGTCTCATATCTATGTCTAGCATTTGGATTGTTTAGTTAATTAATATACCAGTTAATTTAAAATGAAATCGGTTAGTGATTCGTGCCCGTGCGGAAATGTGTTATTGCCCACCAAAATAGTGACACAAACAGTTATTCTCGGAATGGTAAGGGGGATGCATATAAAGTTGATAAATATATGTTTGAAATCGTATTTTTCTGGAAAAATAATTTGTCGGAAACACATTTTATTGCACTGAATTTTTATTAACCAAATTTCTTTGGAACCATATTACTTTTGAAATATATTATATTATCGGAAACCATTATTTTCCAAGGCTGTATCTGAGGGGGGCAGTCTATGGGGTCTGGACCCCTCCGAAATTTGTTCAACATTTGATACTTTTTTATGTAAACTAGTGGCTTTTAGCCTCAATATCAATATTTGTAATTATAACCGATTAGTGAATAAACCACAACACTTTAAAAAAAACATATAGAAATGAAAGTAATTAAGTAAGTATCTACGTAGATTGTGATTTAAATGCAACAGTAAGACTTGTCAAAACAATCATAGGTATGAAAAACATTGATACAGCTATAAAAATCATTGTCAAAGATAATACAATGACATTTTTTCTTTAATTATTAACTTTTGAACTGGCTAAAAATAACTTTCTAATCATTTATTTAAAAAATACATATATACCTAACTATAGATAAATATAATTTTTAAGGCTGTTATCTGTGACGAGTTTTATATAAATAAAAAAGCTATTTTGTCCATCATTGATTTTTAATATTTATTCTCATAAAACTTATATAGTTTAATATAATAACTATATATATAAATAGTTTTATTAAATTAAAAATCTTAAAATATTAAATATGAAATTTGATTAGGTACCTAGTTAGGTATTTAAGTTAATTTGTTTATAAATTCAAATTGTTATCAAAATCCATAAATCCGATAAATTGCTATATGATAGATAAAAAAAATTCAATACGTACCTACTAAAATTATAAAATACATTTTGGACCCCCTCCGAAAATAAAATCTAAATACGGCTTTTGTATTTTCCATGAACTGCATATTTTGGAAACATATTTCTTCCGAAACATTTTGCGAGAAACTTATTTTAACGGGAAAAATATGTTGCTGGAAACGTATTTGATGGTTCATAAATTATATATTATTATTTTAAAATATATTGTAAAAATTAAAAAGTAATTAAGTACATAATAAAAATTTCAAATTACCCGTTTGCGCCAAAGAAAAAAGGTTTCTTTTAACCACAACCCGTTTGCGCCAAATATACCTGAACATATTTTACAATTTTACCTATTACTTAGGTATTCAACGTGGTATTTCACAGCAAATGGAGGGGGGGATATTTTTAAATTAAACTGTCTGAATGACCGAAGCGAATGAATGATTCACATCGGTTTATAGGTCCGACCGAAATGGTTTATACAGGTGCCATGTTCAGATATGTAAATATATTTAGAGCAAACGGGTTATGGTTAAAAGAGATAATTTCTTCTTTGGCGCAAATTGGTCATAGTAAATGGAATAGCTTGTCGACGCATTAATTTATGTTCAACGTTCATATTTTCAATGAATAAATACTAAATTCTTTATAACAACACTAAATACATTTATTTTGAATTAGTAATAAAATACAATAAATAGGTGCATCTGTACCGCAAAGTAGGCATATTGTATATATTTATACAATATATTAATTAAATTCAATACTTGGAGATATGGATTGGTAATAAAATGACGATTCGCTCTAATTTATATATGAACTAAATTTTATTTTTTAATTTATCGCGAAAGAATTGGGGAGGACGTACAAATGCGTTCATGCGAAAGCAGTGGCGTAATTGAGAATATTTTATGGTGAAGGGGAGTTATAAAATTGTATTATAAAATAAAAAATTTTAAAAAAGTAAATAAAAATTTACAAACATTTGATAACTCATCCTATTATATCAACAAAATACTACTATTTATATTACATTTGATTATTACAAAGACAAAATTATAAAAAATTTGTTTAATTTTTCCATCTCGGCAATATTTCTAAATTTCTAAACTCTTAAGAGAACGTAGCACCCGAATTTCCGTCTAACCAACAGGTAATATACGAAAATTAACGTCCGGCATTATTATCACAACCATGAACGTGTATGTTGTATAATATATATATATATATATATATATGTGTGTGTGTGTGTGTGTATATACATATATAAATATATTGTATAATAACTTGTATTAAATTATAATATTATAATAGACGCGGCGAAGAATTCCATTTCGTTACCAAAATTCAAATCCGTACATCCAAAGTCTCACGGTCTTTCGAGTGGTTTTATATGTATGTTCTCTTTACTTTTTTTTTTTGTAGTGGGTCCACAGGACAACCCGCTGCGCAGAAAACCGCCGGCGTACATCAGCTATGTAGAGTTTAGTCTTCGACAACTACGAAATTATAACGCCTTTGTGTTGGGCGCATATACAACGAAATAATAAACGTCGTGCGCACAATGGCGTAAAGAGTCAAAATGATAGTGTAATATAATATAATATAATATGTATAAAAAATCAAAAAAAAATCCATTTTTGCACCGTGGTCGAAGGGTGAAATAAACGTATTCATGTGTGTGTGTGAAAGAATTGTGTCGCGGCGTTCGCCGGTAGCTCGTCGTACACGTATATTATGTTTATTTATTTGTGTTTTTTTTTGTCGTGGCTTGCAAAGGTGGCGGCAACGCACAATGATAATAGAAATATACGCATGTATGTTGTACGTACAGTGTACGCACATGCGGGTCGCCGCCTTTTCTCAAAGAGATCAGAAACACCCTGCACACCCTGCACACACACACACACATTTACTGATTTACACAAACGGGCGCGCGAACGCGACCGCGGTATAATATTATATAATATAATAAAATATGGTTAGGCGACGGCGGGTATCCGTGTGTTTTGACAGTGGGATATTGGTTGTTGTGTCATTGTACGGAGGGACCGCACCGCACATTGTGTGTTAAACGGGCCGCGCGTCTATTACGAAATGCGTTTACGGTGGCGGATCGGTTTTTTTTTCTTCTTCTTCTTCTTCTTCTTCTTCTTCTTCCAATATTATTATATTACATTTTCTGGGTGGTTGGCGTGTACCAATACAATATAATACGTGTATAGGATAAACATTACACACACACACGCGATGAATATCGCCTTTAAAACGGCAGCACCCTCGTCCCTTGTGTGTGTGATATCTGCGCGATCATTATATTATACACGTTTATTGTTGCGTTATTATTATATTTTCGCCGTTTGTTGTCGTCGGTGTGTACGCGCTACAGGACACAAATGACGTTAGGGGGGGCCGTATATACCGCACATATATAATATTATTATACACACAAATACACACACACACACACACACACACACACACACACACACACGCGTGCGCATACCACGAGAGCGGTATCGTTTGTGTACAGTTGTATTTTTCGCCGAGCCCACCCAAGGTACGGCGGCCGGCACCCTGCGCGCGGATTTGTCCTCCGCCGCCGGCGACCACAATGGCAACCTCATATACCTAGGTATACACAGCGCCGGTCACACACACCGTACGCGTATTAACCTATACACACGGGGTCGTTTTCCTCATATGACATTAAATTATATACGATATACGATATTGCCGTATACATACTATACGTACGTTTTTATATTATATTATTATTATTATTATTATTATTATTATTATCGTGTATCTCTCCGGCGTAATGACGACCGTGATTCTTTGGCGTGATACGTTTTATATACGCCCAGTTACGCGGTCAACCTGCGTCCAAAACACCTTTTCTTCCCCGCGTGTCTAAACATAAAAATATTTTGTCGTTTAACCGAATTAATAGCCGGCCGCCGCTGCCACCTTGTAAAGGATTTCTTCCAGTCGTGCCCCGCGTATATACCTATATATATATATATATATATATATACACACACATACCCAAGGGCAGTAGGCAGGTAGAGGCACCTATAAATATTATATATAATAATAATAATAATAATGTTATGTATGATTTTATTTTTGCGCGGCCCCCGGCGACGACGACGACGGTACGAATAAATTATAAAACGACACCGCCGTCGCGACTGGTCGGGCACGCATAATATTTTATCGGAATATTATGATAATGTCCGTTACCTGAGTATGAACACGTTCGAAATCAATTGTTTCGAAAAATCAGTTTTTATTATATTTTTTTCTGCGTCTATCAATCTTGGAATTTCTTTGATCCGATAATTATCGGTCGAGATGTAGAATTTATAAAAGTTCCGATTCGTGTGAAATGAATGGCCGTTTTTAACTTTAAAACGCTCTCCACTTTTTGGCATGGGACCTTTTTATTCACGATGTGGCGAATTTCACCCGAATGCAGTTGTGGGTATTATTATTAAGTGGTAGCTGTTATGACTGTTCAAATCTCAAGTTTCTAGAAAATGCCGATTTTAACTGTATGTAAGTTAATATATTACCTACGTTCCTTAAAAAGTATTATTAATATCATAGTAATCGGGAGAAAACCACGCAGAAAAAAACTTGAAGAGCAAAATGACAAATTTTAAATACAATCACAAAACGAAATTATACTGAATGTATAATTATTTACAGTAATAATTAAGTATATTACGCCTAGCTATTGTAATATGTATGTACATATAATTTATATTATAACTAGTAAGGTTACACTCAATCAGATGTATTGCTTGGTTTGATCTTCGGGTGAATATACTCAATTCAAAAAAAGAACGGTAAGTACTGGGCGATCAACTTATGCGTGGCTATGTTCCGACCTTTGGCTTCGAGCGCCACTTCTACATTTCATCATAGAACAATACAGAAGCGTCACTTCTACTGATAAGAAAATTTCGTGTACCAGCCGTTTGATACGATATTTCGATATGACTGATGTGTAGATGTTGTGTAAAACACTCAGTTCTTAGTTCTTTACGTACTAGATAATATTGTTCTTAATCATTTTTTTTTTCATCTTTCTACAATATTTTTAGTAAGTTATTATTATATATTCAAAAATAATATTTTCAATGAAATTTTATAAATTCATAAAAAACATCCATAATAAAAAATTACATAGGTACCTAGCCGTGTAACCGATTATCATTCATTTTTAAAATATAGGTATATAAACAATTTTTAATTGTTAGATTTTCATTTATCTTCAAAATTTTCTAGAAATTGTCTAGAATTACTAAGAACCCGTTAAAATGTGCCGTGCTGACATTCTTTTAACAATATCATTGTATAAAATTTTCGATCACCGACAAAATACATAAGTAGAGGTATACTAATGGCACTAAAAAGCAATTCTAGCAATGAGGTGTTTTACTCGAAAAAAGTTACACCGATAAGGTCACACTTAAATGGGGTTACAAATTCAAGGTTTCGTACTAAAAAGGTGTTGAACTTAGAAGTCGTCTCACTTAGAAGGACTTGTAATTATAAGGAGTTGCATCAAGTAGGTGTTGCACTTAATGAATAAAGTAATACATATAGGTAGGTAAAGGTAATGACTACAGAATATTTATTATTTTCTACTTCATAATAATCTCATATTTTAGATGAATTTTAATGACGTGTCGTTATTATTTAATATGGAAATTTTGATAAAATATAATTTAATAGTTATAGCACTAGTCACTAGGTAAGTAGCAGTGGCGGATCCAGAGGGGGCAAGGGTGGCATTTGCCCCCCTCCAAACCCATTTTTTATATTGTATTTTACTATACTTTATAATATGATTTATTTTACTCCAATGGTTCCCCTTCAAAATATCCCCGTTAGAAATATAACATATTTAAAATATCCTATATACAAAATATTCCCATTAGAAATATCCCGTGTTCAAAATATCCCGTATTTAATTTATCCCAATACATTTTTATTTAAAGAGATATTAAGAATTATTGTTAAATATTAGTTAAATTTTATAAAACATTTATATCAAATATAAAAAAAGTAAATAAAAAAAAAATATATAGGTATATAAAAAATAGGTATCTATATGTATTATATTATAAAATAATGCATAGGTATGTAGTGTCATCTTAAAATTATATCATTTTGCAATAGATTTTATTGTACATTATTAAAACGATAACTCTTATTTGATATTTTCGTGATAATACAACCGGTATTGAGATTTTACGATTATTCATGATAACGACCAACTCACTTGGATACAGACCATTAGAACGGCATTACACTTGCATTGTGCTCGAAAACTATAGTAAAATATAAAAATGTGTAATACTTTATTGTATTTTAACAGCCAAAAAGGTAAAAAGTTATTAAATTATAATGGATATTTACATAATTTACATAGATCCAGTGTAAATAAATTGTCACTGTGTTGAATTTATGAATTTTAAATGCACAGGTCGTTGTCACATTGACAAAGAATCAAGTATGTACATCAAAACATTTTCAAAATAACAGACTTCAGGCAAAATATGGTCAAGATTCCGAAGTATTTTTTATTTTATATAAAAATAATTTTATTTAAATTATCGGTGATCGATAATCTGTCATCTTCGTCAAAAAAGTAAATAATAACCAAAAATATACATGATAGTCAATTCAATTTTGAACTGAATAGTTTACAACGCAGTCACCGTGCTATGATCTAAGGGGAAGGTCAAACTCAGTTTTTTAAATCTACCTATTTTTTTTTTTTTTTGTTCAATGCCAATATTTGGATATTTATTAACGATTTCAGCAAAAAGTGATTGTCAGGTAGTTCTCCCCTAAATTAGCGGTCATGGTATAATCTTAACATGTTATACAATTTTAGGCTTTTGCCCCCCTTCCAATTTAGCTCTGAATCCGCCCCTGGACTGAGTAGGAATAGGTATGTACTTATTCCGGTTTATTTATTGTAAATTTTTTCGAGTTTTTGTATTTGATTATTTGCTATGTAGGTACCTAGTACCTACTTTTAAAATCGTATATTAATATTTTAATATTAATAACTCTTTACTTATGTAACAAATTCATTTATTTTTTTTAGTAAAATATAATAACATACAACCAATGTAATTATCTGCAATTATAATGTACCTATGTAATTTAAGTGAATGAAAAATTTATTTAAAAAAAAAGTAAAAGAAGAAAAGTAACACTTCATCCCAGACGGGGTGATGTGTACTTTACCCAAAATAAACTGTGTTGCGCGCTTGGACGTCAGGAACAAAGCTCAAAGTTTTTCAAAAGTTCAAGTTGAACTTTTGACTCGAATTTTTTAAAGATAAATTGTCGTTCAAGGAGACGAATGAAATTAGGTGTGATATATATCAACAAATAATTGCTGATATCGAGTAGTATTTTTATTAAATTTAACTTAGAAAAACAAACACAGTGAATGAACAAAAATAGGCAAGTTAAAATATTATGAATTAATTAAATAATTAAAATATTGACTGACGTGTAGATGCTTCCATGTGTTGTCTTTGCGACCGTCTGTCGATTCGGTGTCCAGGGACCGAGTTATATAGAGATGACCTCTGTTGAACTCTTCTTCGGTGGACGTTCCCGTGATTTCAAAAAATTAATTCTATCGGTCAATTGTGTATTGTATTGTATTGTCGCTTTTCCAACACAATTTTGGTATCAAATTTGTGGTTGTCCTATCCTTGCAAAACGGCTTGTGTTCGTTCGGTTTCCTGTGTTATCTACTCCCGTTAGGACTCGGATCGTTGACACTACGATTATTATTATATATTTATATGTGCCGGCCTTTGGATTACTTGGAATTATTATTTAAAAATAAATTGTGACACAGAATATATTTATGATAACTGTTTCTGAATAAAATAGAATTATTTAAATATGAACTTGGTAGGGTACCTATGTAACAACTGATACATTTAATGCACATTGATTATAAAACAGAAAAATTGTTAAATTAACACATTTATATTTACTATAATCAATTATAAAACATTTATTTGTGAACACCTCCATTAGTGAATTAAGTAGGTTATTCCAGATTATATGTAAAATCAACATAATAATAACTAATTGAAAGATAATAAACTAAAATATGAAAATGAATCTTTATTATGCTTTCCATGGTAAAAATGATATATATATATATATATATATAATCTTATATATTAAATGCTAATTTTTTTACTCGTTTTTTTCCATGAAAAAACCTCTTATAGAAATGTAATTCCCCGGCTTGTTTTTACCGCCGCTTTACGCGAGTTTCTTCACCGTCACCGTTTTCAAAAACGGGTTTCCCGACTCGACGCTCGTTATCATAGTTCACCTTCCGTTCGTTATCGCTCGACGTTCTCCTGCACCATCATATTATCAACAAGTATAAATGTATACGGTACCCGGCTCCGCCGAAACCTCTGGCTCGGGCGGCAACTTGGTGTGATTTTTCCAAGGTTTCCCTCGTTTTTTATTATTATTTTGTATTAAGGTAAATCCTCATCTGAGCGAATTTGTGTATTTCGTATTTTAAAAGCGTTTTTATTTTCTACCGATCGTCTCCGTCCGAATGGGACGTTCGTTCTGAATACGCGTTTATAATATGATCTGTTGACTCCATATACGTAACGGTGTCGTCCGTTATCTGAATAGTTTAAATATGAAAAATTTCGAACACTTTATCATCGATTCTGTAGCTTAGTGGAAGCAGGCATGAACTTTCAATACGGAGACGCCGGTGTCCTAGTAAAATCTTACCCCCGGAGAATCTTACCGGGGGGGAGGATAAGGTTTTCCTGGGAAATTACCTCCCCCCTCTCGGTAAGATTCTCTTAGGATAATCATACCCCCACGGTAAGATTTTCCTAGGATAATCATACCCCTCCGGTACGACTTTCCTAGTACAAACATACTCCCCAGATCATCTCTACAGGCTACAATATGAATTTGTGAACTAAAAATGACTCGATTATAATTAATAATAATACTTATACTGTTGAAAATTATTCCACGTCAATTTAAAATAATGTATAGTGTATAAACGTATTTCTGATTTACTCAATGGCTTAATTTAAATTATATATTTATATAATAATTTATATTATATTACTATATTTGAAGATTCCCTAAAAATTATAATATTTAAATCAGAAGAGGTACGATTAACTTGGAATTATTTTGCAGGGGAGGGGGTATGATTATCCATTAGTATAATATACCTGGCATTATGTTATTAGGGTTTATGTACCATAACAATAATGTAATATTTAAAATTATAACCCAATTTTTTGATGTTTAATAACATAATATTATATAAGTGTATTTAAGAGATATAAGTCACGAACTCTATTTGACGTATGAAGCAACAACTAAACTGAGTTGTAAAATATTATTTTATTGATTTTGTGTTTAATAATAAATTATCGTAATTACAAACAGGCTTACCTGTCACATTGGATTATAGTTAATATATTATGCACTTTTTGAAGATAGTATAGAAAAAATGATAATTACATATCAATCTAGGATATTTTTCTTTCATTATAATCTGATTGTGTTATTCCGCATGCTACTATAAATACAACATAATATATTAATGTCTTACGTAGGTACATATGCTGTTATTATACAACCGGATAATCTTACCGAGGGGTATGATTTTCCTAGGATTAATAGAATTATTATTCCTAGAATTATGACAATTTATTATTAAATACAAAATAATTAAAATACAATTTTACAACTCAGTTTAGTTGTTGCTTCATACGTCAAATATAGTTCGGGACTTATATACTTAAATACACTTATATAATATTATGTTTTTAAAAATTAAAGAAATGTATTATCATTTTGAAATATGACATTATTATTATGGTACATAATCCCCGATAACATAATGCCAGGAATATTATACCCTCTTTATTATAATTGTATGAAGGTACAATAATACTATGGGATAATCATACCCCCACCAGTAAAATAATTCTAGGGTAATCCCTTTTGGTGTTCTCGAAATGTTGGAGTTCTTATAAAAATCCGTGAATAGTAAGTTCGATTAATTTTCGGATTACTTATTTCGTCAACCTATTCATGGGAAAAACTTTAGGAGTGAACGACTATCGTCTGGAAATCGAACGCCAGTGTCCGGCGTAGGCAGAATATTTTTAAAATTAATTAATTAACAATATTTTATTATACATAAACCGATGTATAGGAATTGCGAAAGTAATTCTACTAATGAGGTGTTGTCCTCAATAAAAGTTACAATGTACAATCTACAATGTGTCACACTCAATTGGAGTTTCAATTGAATGTTCCGCACTCGAAAGGTGTTGAACTTACAAATAATCTCACATAAAAGAAGTTGCACATAAAAGGAGTGGCATCCAGCTATAATACTAGCTATATAGGCTAGTTGTATATAATAAATATAATTTGTATTTGTGATTTATAATTAAAACAATAAAAATTAAAATAATAATACCTTTAATTGATTATAATTATAAGTATTTTCATTACGTAACAGTAATTACGCCCCATAACCATTTTTAGTAATTTTAGTTGAAATACAATAAATATTTTATGCAGAACAATATGTATTAGACAATATCACTTTTTTCATGTTGTATATTTTAATTACCTAAATAAGGTAATTATGAATATAAATATTTTTAACCCTGAATAATACGATAATGAAAACGTCTTAGTAATTAGCCAAAATATATAAAAAGACATATTATACCTAAACATTTATTTTCAAAATCTTAGTCTTAAGAATAAACACATAGTAGTTTGGGGATCTAGACTTAAAAGAAAAGCAAAATTACATATAACCTTCGAATAATTAGATTTTACATCTTTAAAAATATGTCAGATTATTTTTTAGTATATTGTGGTAAACGATTTTTAATATTATAATATATATTTATATTTCTAAATAATAGACCATTTAATAAACTATCTTAAATGGACATATCTAAATTCTGTAAAATTATTGAAATCGACTTTTGATTTTTTCTACGCTATAGTGGAAATATTTATAAAACTGATCATTTTTTTTTAGAAATATATAAAAATTAAAATGTCAAAATTATGAGATTTATGATTATTGGAATATCCACAATAACTTAGGAAAAAGATTAAATTAATTAGTTTTTTTTTTTAGTTAGTAATTTGAAGTGAATAAAAATACATTTGTCTCTTGAAATGTTTCATCATTTCTTTCACTCATTTTATCTAATTTATGTATTAGCAATTAAATCATTAAATTTTATGTTTAGTATTTAAAGTTGCATTATATCTATATGTAGTATATATATATATATATATATTATGTGCTTATAACACATATTAAAAATTTCTAATGCTAAATAAATACATTTTAAGAAAAAATTTAAATAAATAGTACTACCTTTATGCATTTATTAAAATCTATAACTATTTATAAAAATTTATTGTATCTATATATATATATATTTACATATCTAGACGAGTACTATTAAAATAGTACCTAACCTATGTAGACTATACCAAACATACTTGAGCACTGAGAACTGTTATTTTATGTTACCCAAATCACAAAACGAATACACTAAACGGTGTATAGGTATGTTTCAACAACTATATTGTCATCATGCATGTACCCAAGATAAAACTATAATAGGTACATACCTATATGCAATTAAAAGTATATTATTTTTGTGATTTACGATTATAAATCCTAAATTTTATATACCATAATTTATATACCTATAAATTATAATATTACTTAATTAAACTCGAGATTAAACATATACATACCTTTTAGACGAGCTTTAATTGAAATAAATAATAACACAATTCAGAGCAGGGAACACAGAACAAAATGTTGGTATTTGATAACTGATAAGTATAGGTAACAGTTTTTACTTTTTACTTTTTCGTTAGCATAACATACTATGATGGATAACGTGATACATATTGTACACAATTTTTCAAAACACAAAACACCCATTTCAATTTAGCCATTTGTAATATTATCTAAATAATATAATTTTTGTGTACATATTATAAAATATTGTGTCAAAATAACATTAATATTTTATTGTTTTTATAACATTATTTGTTTTTACAATGTTTTACATTATTTCAATAGAGTATAATTTGTAAATAATTAATTAAGAATAATTTGTTATTACTACAATTGATTGTCCAGACAACAAATACACTTATTATTAATTTAATACAATTATTATAGAATATATATCGAAATGTTTAATTGTACAATATTTTTATTTTATTTCAACACTATAATTATGGTATTAATAAAATTAACGTTTGTTAATAATTAACAATAATAATTTGTTAATTTTACCTATGATATTTCTTTCAGTGTATATTCCTAAATAATGGACCATTTAATAAATTACCTTATGTAAACATATATATAAATTCTGTAAAATTATTGATAAATATCGACCTTTTTTCTACGCTATTATGGAAATATTTATTAAGTTGATCAGTTTTTTTTAGAAATACCTATATAAAAATTTAAATTTCATAATTATGAGATTTATAATTAATTTAATATCCAAATTTTAAAATAATTTCCATAATAATCTATGAAAAAGACTTAATATATTCATTTGCTACATAATAATATTTTCACAGAAATAAGTAATTACTGTGTTATTATATTATTATAATTGTTGATTTATGTCTTAAAGTACATATTTTTCATTAGTATCATATTATGTTTTAAGAAGTATAAGTAAAAATGTTTTTATTTTAAAATTTCATTATTAATATTTACTTTTCTGGAAGATAGATATTTTGTAGGTACGAAATTTGGTTTAAGTTTTCTACTTTTACATGGTGAATATCCCTTCGTAACGTGAATTAAAGATTTTTCTTTCATCGCAATTGGTGAGAAGAAGATGATAATGAAGAAGATGAACATGGCCATGCACAATAGTATACAATTGTATATATTGTATACTAAAACTTATCTGGAAAAGTATCACTCGATTATAAATCTATTCTTGAGATTGTCGGAGAGAGGATAAGAAATCCACGATTCCATTATATGTTTTTGAACATGGATGCACAACAACAAGAATTAGTGCGGGCCGTAGTAATTATCGCTCGGACAGACGTATATCGAATAAAAAAAGTCTTGAGTAAAATCATTGTAGTCGCCAAACTATTCATTATCGTTCACGACGTTTCAACTGTAGCAAGTTTTGCTAAATGTCTTGTAATGTCTTGCGACAGAGTATTCTTCGAGAAAAAGATGAACAATATTATAAATGGGTATATATTATTTAATATATATTTTATCTCCCATATTATCTAAATGTCTAAAACAACATTTTAAAATACGTGAAACATCATATTAGATTCATCTACATAATTTTCAAAATTTTTAGTGTAAAATTAATTATTTAATTTGTTTAGTATTTGCTGTTGTATAGGAAATAGTCTGATAATACTTTCTTGAATAAATTTAATATCCTGTTTTATGACAATGATATTTCTACTCAAAGATTTTTTAAAAGCCGTATAACAGATAATAGAGTTGCCTCTAGGAACTTGTTGAGTTTATCGTGACTAGAACCTAAACAATTTTTTTACAATTAAAATTAAAATTTCACACTCATCTTCATTTATTCATAGATCTGGTCAGCCCGTAGCTACAACTAATAATTATAATATTTGGTTTTCTCAGAATAAGTTATACGGATTGTCAAACATACCATACTTATTGCAATTTTCGACACTGAATTGTGAATATATTGTAAAGAGAATTTAGACTTAGAAGGTCGGACTCAATCACTTATTATAAGTAGGTTGTTAATATACGTCGAAATTATAGCGATATTCAGTTATCATTTTTAAAATTATTGAATAGATAAAGATATTTAAATACACATTTTTACGATACATATGTCACAGGATGTGCATGTGTTTGGGGGCAGCAAATGTGTTGATGAACAACAAATAAATATTTAATTTAATATAATAGTGTCCGGGAGTGTAAATATCCTAAATATGACCCTGAAAATATAGCTGTCATGCCTGTAACTATATGTTACAATTCCAATCATGCAAAACTGTTTATTATTGTTGGCTTTAAAATTAATACGTTAGTGATACAATTTATGCGTTTTATTATTATTAACAGTTAAAATATATAGATGTATTATGAACATTTAAATTTTTCTTTATTTTTGTAATATTGTTCAAACCATCATGGCGGATGGCGAAAAAGTTGACCAATTAGTTGGAGGAATAAATCCGGCACAGTTAGAAATTGATCGGTTGAAAAAGGTTTTGAACGCTATGGTAGACTGTGAAATCAAATTATGTACAGAATTCGGCAATTTGGAAATCGGTCAGATAACTGAGACATTTCTGTACGACAAAGGTGAACAACTTACATGTATGGACCATTCAAAAGTAACTAAACTCATGCACATAGTGAACGAGATTTTGGAAACAAATCGCCAGAAAATCAATATCAATAAAATGATACTGGAGCAAAACGTGCCTACTAAAGATATGTTCAATGAACTCAAAGAGGCTACGATAAATGAGCTATTGGACCTCAAGATTTTCTTAAAGAAGTTGATGGACGTGAAGAACTATCGAAATTTACTAGAGGAAACGATAAATTCTATGTACGAAGAGAACGACTTCGTCATAAACAGAATGCTTTCGGAACTTTGGTCTGATTCTGAATGAAATCAACTATTTTGCTACATTCAATTTATTTTGTTTTTTAAAAATTATAATTCCGTTATACACACCAAGATTCTTGTCGTCAATTTTACTTAAAAAATTATATTTAATACATAATTAGAGTTGAAAGCTACCTTAAAAAACGGTAACTTACTACATCATTATTATTCATGCACTAATAATAGTGGATAAGTATCTATTATAGAACTTTAAATTTTGTTTTTTTTTTTCATTTCACTGTTTTCTGGTAAAATCGCCTTCTACAAACAGTGCCAGTGTCTCTTGAGGTGTAAATTTCTTGACCGCGTTACTTTTTTCAAAGCAGAATTATATACTTTTTGGTATTTCTTTGCTCTGGTAGGCGTGGCAGTAATTTCGTTAATCACTTTTGCTACATCAGTATTTCCTAAAGTGCACTAACTCCCTCTGGCTGCATACGTTAACTCATCGACAGGTACCGGCTCGAGAAGCTCCTTAGTTTTTCGACACGTATTGCAATCACTAAGCTCTTTGAACGTTATTGATGGTCGTCTGAGTTTCGTTATAGATCAATAAGGTAGTTCGATGTTCGATTTCAGCCATTTTTCATTTTTTTTTAATAAAACTTTCGTGTTTATAACTTGCAACTATGCATCTTTTCTTGAAATCGCTCTTAAAGAACTTTAAAAGTCTTGTTATTGTACTATTTTATGTCCTGGATATATTATAACTGTTATAAGTTGTTCTTCCAACAACGAAAACTTTTCATAAATTTTTTGACTTTAGACGAATCTATAAGATAAATAATACAAAGTCTTGAAATTATTGAAGAAAAATTTATTTAATTAAAAATAGGTGATTAAAATTTTAATAATTTAATTAAATAACAATATATTTAAAAAAGTTAGTTTTTTAACACATTATGTAGATCGTACACATTTTTTGCGAGAGATTTAGTGGTTTTACAATGATGTTTATTTATTTATTTTATTTTTATTTTTTTTTTTAGATTGATATATTACGTACATACATCAATATCGAATATAGTTATTTCTCTGTAATTTCAAAAATAATCATTCTAGTTTTGAAATTTTAAACTAAAATGTATCTTTGTACTAAAAAACAAAAAAAAATGTTTCAAACTTTTAATTTTAATTTTGGGATATTAATAGCTTATTTTAGATTTTGAAGTAATTAATTCATAAAAAGGTTTATTTTTGGTTTTAAGACCGGAAAATTTAAAGCAATGTTAGTCGTATTTTGCTTAAATAATGTACAAAAAATTTTGAAAATCAGACCACAAGAATTTATTTTATAGCCATTTTAAGACTTTTTACGAGATAGCATATATTACATAATATTTGACTATTTTCAAAATATCACTATTTTGAAAGCGTTAAAATACAATATGGCGGACGTTGGCGGATAATTTTACAGAAATGTCTGATTGTCGACAGCCTATAGTTATTGCTCGTAAAAAAATTATAACCCGACGAGACCAAACTGAATAACAAAAACATTATTGTATTATATTTTTAGGTCAAAATTAATACTCAAAAAAATGCGTTTATATTATGCACTATTTTCAAAATAGCAGAATACAAATACAATAGTTTGAATAACAAATTCACGAAGAAAAATATGGATAACAACGACATGCGGTTCAAACAATAACTCTGAGTTGCGACTGAAAATGTGACAAAAGGAAAGAGTGAGGGGAATTTTTCGTGACGTAATTTAATGAATCGGTTATCTAGCTTGAAGAATAAAAATATTGATAAGAGTTTTATGCTAACTTGATATTTTGACTTTTGATTGGTTTTATAATATAAATACTGATCTGTGAGTCGGTCAGATTGAATAATATTAAAATTCAGTAGTGATAACCTAGAACCAAGCAACAGTCTAGTTTTGGATAAGATGGTAAAGGTGCATTTGTGTTTCTAAAAACAGAGGAGAGATCTATAGAACTGGAATAAATACTTCTAAATTCCATTGAAGTATTTTAAAGTAGGTGGAAGAATTATTATGGATGAGAAGGAGAAAGAGGAAAATAAATATTATTTGCAGGCGACCGAATCATTATTAAAGTTAGGAGCTAAATATTTAAATAGGGAAGATTCAATGGTTTTAAGACGGAATGGGTGCCAAGAATTTCATTAGTATGTAGAAGAATTTGTGAAATTTGGTCAAAGAAGTAGTCCAATCTATGCTTGATCTTCAAAAGAATTTAGAGAAACATAATTTAAAAACTCTTCGCTTGGGAAGATTTGAAGTAGTTGATTGTGACGGTAGAGAAGGGAAATTGAGGGACTGAAAATTATGGATAGAGATATGTATATATAATATATACAAAAGGTTTAAAAAGTTTGGTGATTTGGGTGTTAAAAAAGTTTTATAAAACCTTTCAGATTTAAAACTATAATCAGTAGATAAAATAAACACATCAGATTCAAATTATTTAATGAGACATTTGGGGATAAACGTTTTTTATTTTTCCTTGGAAATGTTAACACTTTGTACCTAGAATACATAGACTAGTTATATTAAAAATACGTATTATTAAATATATAGAATCCATTAATAAGATAATTAAACAGTTAAATTGGAATGTTTTTAAATAGGTTTTTAATTACTAACGTAAGAATGAAAGAATTAACATTTTTGATTTAAAATTTTTCATCAATTTTGTATTTGGGTCATTCCAAGCCATTTAATCACATAGTCAAGAACTCAACTTCGCAGATTTGTATGAAACTTGGATAGTTTATAGGTATCATGAAAAAATATCAATTTGATTTTTTTTTGTAAAATTTTTGTTTTGGGAAATGTTTAGAACTTTGAAAATATTTCGAATTTTTCATATAACAAAAATTTTAGAAGTCCTATATGTTAGCCCCAAATTATAATAAAGAGACGAACAAAATAACAATTTTATCTGAAATTAAACGTATATTATAAATCTATTACCAAAAATGAAATAAAATTTTTTTTGAAATTTTTAAAAATTTTAAGTAATGGCATTTTTTTTTTTTGAAGATACCTTGAAACAATATCTACACACCCGAGAAGTTTGGAGAAAGTGTTTTTAAGGTATGAAAGAAAAAAAAATTTCCTTTATATATATACAATAGGTAGGTACCTGATTTCTCGATGATATCAATTATTTTTCTTATTTATCATGTAGGTAGATATGTATAAAGAGACGAACAAGATAACAATTTTATCTAAAATTAAACGTAGATTATAAATCTATTACCAGAAATGAAATACAAATTTTTAAGAAATGCCATTTTTTTTTCTTTGAAGGTATTTTAAAACAATATCTACACCTGAGAAGTTTGGAGAAGGTTTTTTTAAGGTATGAAAGGAAAAAAAATTTCTTTAAATTCATATACAATACCCGATTTCTCGACGATATCAACCATTTTCCTTATTTATCATATAGGTAAGTATGTATAAAGGTATTTATTGACTTGAAATTTTTATTTTATTATTAATTTTTAATTTATTTATTGACCACGAAACTTGCGGTTTTGAAAAAACGTATATATCAACTCTGCCGTCTTTATAAATAAATAAAGTTTAATTTAATTTGCAAAGTAAATAATGAAGTACAAATTTTGGAGACCGTCATACAAATTCCTGCTATTTACGTGATAAATTTTAGTTTATGTCAATTGAGTGTTTTTAAAAGGGCTTATTAGTTATTCGTATATTAATAATAAATACTAAATAAATATGTACATAAATTGGCTGTAAGTATAATACTATATTAACTGTACTGATTAATTATGACCGATTTTCTGGCTTTCTCTTTTTCGTACTTTCAAGTGTTTCAGACCTGTAACAGTGTATCATATAATGAAATTAGTAAATATTTATTCTAGAAGCATGCTTAGAAAGACATTTATTTTATGTTAGTTTTTGTATTTTAGTCGGCAAAATGGTAAAAAAAGTTGATTACTTTTATATTTTTGTTCATTTTATGTTTTGAAGAAAAATATTATATATTTTTTTTTTCAAAATTTCGCCCCGCCTTTTCCCTTCAAAAAAAAATCTTTATTTGGAACGGCCCTGATCACAGGGTATTATAGGTATAACGCATAATTTAATTAAATAAAATAGGTAGGTATATTTATAACATTTAATTCAAACAAACAAAAAAAAAAAAAATCATAAGAAAATATATTACGATTTCGGATATCAGATAAAAAAAAGTCGCAAAAAAAAAGATAGGTGGAGTGGGATTTGAACTGGCGTATCCCAATTGAAAACTAATTCCCGTTTCCATTAAGCTAAAGAATCGATTTCTCGTATTTAATCTATTCAGATAACGGATGACACCGTTACGTATCTATATCGAGACATAATATATACGCGTATTGGGAACGATCGGTAGAAAAGAAACGCTTTTAAAATATAAAATACACGAATTTGCTCAGATTTGGACGTACTTTAATACAAAATGATAATGAAAAACTGGAAAAAAAAAACTTGAAAAAATTCAAAAAAAGAGAATTAAATTTCTATAAGAGGTTTTTCTCATGGAAAAAACGGATAAAAAAAGTTAGCGTTTTATATATGAGATTTATTGAAGTAGAGATTCTTTATACTTTATAATATATATATACCTATTATATAATAAACTCGTATATGTATATTTTTTTTTTTAAATTTATTCCTAATTGTTATTATAATATGTTTTGTTATATAATATCTAACATTAAACCAATATACTTTTTGACAATTTTAAGTAAATTTTTTATTATATACATAGGTAGTATGGGATCTTAGTCCCCCCCCCCCCAACCATACGAAATTCCTGACTACGTCACTGATTTCAGGTATATAAATAATATTGTACATAAGAAATAAAACAGTAGAAGTGGATGTTAGTCCGCCTCAATAGTCTCGAATAATACACTTAAAAATAGTCTGTTACTTTTTTCATGTTATTTGTGTATGTCGTCTGTTATTTAAAACGTTATAAAACCATAGAAACCGCAATTTGGAAATTGTTTGCTCCTGCGACCGATAAGCGTATCGATTGCATTTATGTACTACCTATATTGTTGTATAGTGAAAAACATGTTTTTATTATTCTGTATGCAGTGGGCTCTCTCTATGCACATCAAAAAAATGTGGTGTACGTAATATGAAGAAATATACAATAATATTATTTTATCATAATACAGTGTTACGCCGTGTCCTACGTAAACACGGCGAGCGTCAACAAATAAAATTGTGTAAAAAATTATCAACAAAATTATTTACATTAAACTAATATCACTAATCAAATGTCTCAATGAAAATTTGCCTACTTCCTATTTAAATGATACCATATAACAAGTAGGTAGGTAAAATGTTATATATCTAAATCAGTACAATTTAGAAACAATTTGCTATTTTTATTATTATTAAAAAAATATACTTACGTTCAATGACAATAGATAGCACCGTAAATACAAAAAAATCTTAATAATATCAGAATAGAGTAGACACGAGTGTACTAGTGTGTTGACTAGCGAATACCAAATATCAATTATTATCAGACAATGATAATTTCATAATATTATTGTGACTTCGTTCGCAGACAAAGTCAAAAATAGTATCAAGTTAACGACGATGACTGTGTGACCGTATACCTCAGAGTGCCTCTATGACGTTATTATTGCAATAATAAAATATAAAACTGTTGCCTGTATTTTAATATGTGCGACTTTACTTCGTATAGAATTATTATTATAAAATGTTGGTAAATTATTATTATATTTTGGTGTATGTACTTACTACCTACAATCTACATATTTATTATTACCTATTTTATTTTATTTTATTTATTGTATACCTATTATTTACACAGAATGTTCAACTACTCAAAATTGGTTGACCAAGTACGCTTCTAGGTTTCCAAATCGCGAAAAATTGCGAAAGTATGTTAAAATCCCCATTCAAGTGTTCTTAGAAAATAATTTTCCGAGTTTATAGTGTGGAGATTGCGAAATTTTGATTATAATTAGAAGATGAGATAAGAGCGGTAAAAAGACCAGTATAATTAGTTTCAAAATTATTGGGTCCGTGAGACATCCTGTGATAAAACTTTCCAAGTCACTGTAGCTTAGAGAAAAATACATACTATTGTTAATAATAAGAGTAGATGAAGACTTATTATCCGATTATTTTGTTTTTTGGTCAATGTCTATGAAGATACGGAAGAAATAGTTTTATTTTTATTTTTTTCAATATTGGAAGCTTTGGTATTGAACGATAAATCAAGTAACGGCAGACGAGATGAAGGATTAGACCGATTTCTCTGCTACGGCATACACAACATCTGGAGTGAGCGAGGTGAACGATAATAACTAATATAATACTATAAAGTTTACGATGAAATAAAGAAACGATAAACAAACTAACTACCTCACGTGTTGATTGATGAATCGCAATTGAATTTTGTATTGATATACATTTTTGGTAAAAGTTTCAAGTCTATAAATCCTTTTTATTTCCAATGTTCGAATACATTTTATAACGTTATAATGCATGTTGTCGAAAAATTTAAATAACTATTAAAAAAAATTTATGTATACTGATTTTTAAGACTTATAGAATGACGTATTTTTGACATTGTATAAGAATGCCAGGTCTTAAATTCTTAAATTAACCTTTTTGGGAAAAAAAAAACTTAAAACTTGAAAATTACTATAAATCGCCGAAAATTAAGTTAAAAATGTTTATAATTTTTTTACGTTAATTTTGTACATTTTTGTTAAAACTCGATAAGTCTATAAGCCCATTTTTAAATTAAGACGATATTTTTCGGTTTCTGTATAATATTGCCAATTTAATAATTTTACACAGTTGCTAGGTGACAATATAATTTTCGTCCCAATTGTTTAAACTATTCATATTTTTTAAACGTCTTCACGCAAACTGCATTCGCCCACTTTGACACAGTAAAGATAACGAGTAGATCGGTTTTCTTGATTGTTATGATATTTTCGAGTATCAAAATATGCACGATCTCGATCGGTTGGACTGTACTGTGTTTCATTGGCTATAAGTTGTACTCCAGATGGAAATGTTCGCGCTCAAGCGGTTGCCCACGTCCCAGCGATTCGGAACTACTAATTATGATACTAAAAGTACGAAAACAGATTGTAGAATGCAAGCATACATCGTTCCCAGATTTCAACGACCAACAAGCCATGCACAAGTACATCATTGAACAATTGGACATTGCCAAGTCGTATACAAATATGAAACGCATAGAATGTGCCATGGAGCATTTGGTCAACGTAATGATTGTTTGGCCAGAGCCCACAACGCTGAGACGGTTGAAATGTATAATGCCGACCACCGATTTGTTCGTAATGAAGTTACAAAAACTGAGTAAGCATCTGGACCAAACATGTACAAGTCCATAACCAGTAGCCACCGATGATCACATTGGCCTAAATTAACATGAATAACCAATAAACACGAATACATGGTATACATGGTACACCTGCCTCTCCAAATCATACATTTTTTTGTTTTGAAAATAATAAATTTTTTAACAAGATCTAATTCACCACATCCACCATTTTCGGTGTTATATTATTATTTTGCCAATTACAGGCAGTGTTGGAACAGATACATAACTTTGTTATATAGATCCAAGATAAAGATAATGACGGATAGACTATCTAAGATAAAGATAATTTTTGGTTGTCAAGGTAGAAAGATAAGATCATATATCGCAAAAACATTTAACTGTGTATAAATATACCTATTACTTATTCGTTAGTTATCAGTTATTGACTAATAACTAATAACTTATCACTTATAATCAATATGCTATAAAATCTATTTAGATAGATACAATATTTGTCATCAATTATCATTAGTAACAAATATATACGTACTTGATAAGTATATTAACAAAATAGGTAGAGGTTAGGACTTTTTGTCATATAGAATTGTAAACAAGGAGTATGATAATTACAAATTAATTAAGGAATTTAGGTCTATCTAAAATTGTAACTATAAAAATTGATAAAAAAAAATATCTGGGTTTTAAAACAATATAAATAGTACGTACGGGCTTTCTTTTAACTGAAAATTAAATAATTGTTTGGTTTTTAGTAGTATTTTCCTTAAATTTTTGTCAAATTTTGAAGTAATATATATTTTATAGTTTATGCTTTACAATAATATAACAAGACATCACAATATTTTATCATTGAATACGTATATTGTGGCAACGAATGAGTGATTTTAGAAATTATTATGTTTGGCTTATAATTGTATATATATAATATAAATTTTTACATTATTTTAGTTTCAATCAAAACTTAATATGAACATTTAATTTAAAATAAGTACAATTTTGCAATATGTTAATTTAAGATATTACTTACATTACTTATATTGCTTATATTATAAATAATTACAATTTCGGTATATAGATGGATATTGGTATATTTGAGATTAATAGACTCAAAAAGTATTGGACCGACTTTTACGTGGTACTTTGCAAAATGATCAGCGTTGTCAGGGGTAGGTTTTTAGCTATATATTTTAATGTTCGATCCGACCAGTAGAGTTTAGGGGCCTAAATGTTTTATTTTCTATTTAATTTGAATCACTGGTACAACATTTGTCTATAAATAAAAGAAGAAATTATTTAGTCACGTGGAAACAAAAATTTCATAAATTCAAATTAAATAGAAAATAAACATACAACTAAACTATGTTTGTACGCCTCATCTATCAACATAAGTACTGGAAATTATTTGAAATGCCACCCAAAAAATCAAACATTGGAAGATCAACTGAACATTCACGGAAACTGTCAGCCAGTAGATTTGCTGAGACATCTGAGGAGCGAGACGCACGAGTTGAGTAATTGCGAGTGTGAGTTTCTACTTCAAAAACTGCTGCAATTTTCGAAGAGCGACATACACAACGTGAAGCTGAATGCTCGCGGCAGAGGAAATCGAGAACGCGAATCGATCTGAATCATGTGGCATTCAATTACGATAAAAACTATGATTATAGAATGTTAATATTTTAAATATCAATAGTAATAATTTATATTTCGCCTTTAAAACTAATAATAATTCAATTAAAACCATAAATATTAAATCCAAAAAATTTAAAAATAGATTTTCTATCAATTAAAATAATTATGGCGTTTATAAGTTTATATGTAGCTGCATTAAATTTTATATTGGTAAAATATTTTTATTATTAGTACCTATGTATTATTATTATGTTTATTAATTGTTATATTTTTTTGTACCTATTCCTTTTTTGTTTATTTTACATTGTAACCTGATGAAGAATTATGGTCGATACTAGTTGTTACTTATAACCGTTTTTTGAATACTCTCGGCACATATTATTTTTATTTAATTTATTGTTTGTTAATATAATATACTAATTTTACTTATATAATATATAATATTATATATTGTTATTTTTTTTAATATATATTTATTTTTATAATGAAATCAGGCTTAAATATTATACAATTATAAATGCCCATTATAACGTGATATTAGGGATAAGTACGGCATGAAAATTATTTTCAACCCGTAACACTGGGCTGTGCAATTAGCTTTTTACTTTTGTTTAAATGCAATGCAAAATTAGGTAATGCAAATATAATGGAAACTTGGGTAAGGCGGGACACTTAACATTTAATTGTATTTTACTATTATTATTTTAAAATATATGTAGACATAAACATATATAACCCCCTTTTGTATTCCTATCATATTTAAATTATACTAATATTGACACCAGTTATCAAGCACGGAGCCAGGATTTATTCTACGAGGGGTCCAAATTTTTATTGGCTTCTTTCAGCAAAAAAAAAAAATAATAAAAATTTGGTCAGTAGGGGGTGGAAGCAATTCACTACGAGATACTTCGTAGGATACTGGTAGATATTATGTTAAATTAAGAAAAATTTTCAAATAAAATAAAATGTGTAAAATATTTATGAAAACTATATAATATAATATACATATATCAAAATAGTAAAATAAATACTTTGGAAAAATTCAAAATTTTTTAGTTCCTATGCTATTATCACAGGTATTATTCTATTATCCTGTAGTGTTATTGCTGAACTTTAAGTTATTCTCGATTTGTATGTAATGAATATGTGGTAAATAAATACTTAAATTGATTTTACATTTGTTTTTAAAATATTTTTCATGTGCTTTTATCAAAAAAAATTACAATATCCAAGATTTTATCATATTTCTCCCATCGACAATCTTTAAAAATTCTCCATAGTTTTTTTAAAAATTAATTATAGATTTTGATGATACATTTTCAAGTACCTATATAAACTAAAATTTCTGAAAACTGGTTGCTTGCTAGGTAAATATGTAGTATGTACCTATTAAAGGACTAGTTAGAATTTTCACTGAATTCGACACGAAATCTTATACAAACCAGTATGTCTGGACAAATTAAAATAATAAGAAATAAACATTATTGTAAAACCACTAGCTCCCTCACACCACTCAGAATCAAAAAAGTCACATATTAGTAATAAGTTATTACTGTCAACTAATTTAACTTATTATTACTAAGTATTAATAAGTTTTATAATATATTTGTAATGTTTATTTTCGGTATAAGCAAGTGTAGGTTAAGTACATAATATACAAAACTATAGGTAATGTAAAAGGCTTAAGAGGACCCTTCACACATGATTTTTAAGGAGTTTTGTTTAGACAATTTTTATGATATAAGTTTAAGAAAAATGAAAATTCAACAATTTAATAATATTTAATTATATATATTTTGTTATTAATCCTTAGATTAGTTCGTAGCAGCTCTCCATGCTTATCTATTGTAACATAATTCTTTGAGGTCCTTATAGTGGCGCAATAAGGAGGGGGGTACACCCCACCCCAAAATTTTTTCTTTCATTATATGTAAAATTTAGAAATATTGGCTTAAATAATAAGTAGTTTATTCTATGTTCGTGATAATAATTACATCTATTGAAAATGTTATAATAATTGAATTACTGATAACTGATAAGTGAATATAATTGATATTACCTATATAAACTCATATTTACTCCGCAGTCACAACCATGGTTTAAAATATTGTAAGTATATGTATATAAATACAATGGTATTTCACTATAGGTATGAAAAACACTGTCGATGCAAACACAAATAGTTTATATACCTCCATATTTATATAATATATATTGTAAGATATAACGGTGATAAACACTAAACCCGGTATGGTCCATAGAGTATGGTGGTATGGTTTTGGATCTATATGATAACGTTTTATATAGGTACTAGCTGAACTACCCGGCTTCGCCCGTGAACAGTTTTGTCCGGTTACAGAGGATTTAACCCATTGAATAGGACTGGGGGCGTTTTCCAAGGAGTAACAATTAGGAATTTTATGCGGCATGCGCATTTTGATCGTGTTCCTGTCCGAGTGTGTATTTGAACATTCGATGTGCGAGCTGTATATTCCAAGAAAAGTTGTATGCCGGTAACGATATAGGTGTACTATTTTTCATTATCATTTGTATTTAAAAAAACTTCAACAATATTATATTTTATAAAAAATTTTATTTCTGAAATTTGAATTTATTTTCTACTATATTTTTTAAATTAATGGTAGGCGCCTATTTATTGTATTGTATTCCTATTATTGTGTGCATTATATCTAGAGATGGCAAGAAGTAGCAGTAGCAGTGAATTTATCACAGTGATACTGAAGTAGCAATCACAGACTGCTACTCGATAATGGAAATAATAGTGATTGCTACTGCTACTAACGATATTATAATATATTAAATATTTGCATGTTTGTGCACTGATATTAGTACCTATGTTATACATACCTATTTATATAATAAAAATATATTTAATTGTGGGAAGTTATTCTTAAAATTCAAAATTTGCCATGATAACTATAAAATTAAAATAAATACTACAATAAATATGTTATATTGTAATAATTACTAATTAGAGTCATAATCTGAAAACAATATTGAATTATATTATAGCTATTATCAAAAAAATACAGGTAGGTATTATAATAATTGAAATATTTAATTAAAGTAAGGACGTACCTATATGGACGTACCCACACAGCACAAATTATCCAATGGATATCCATCGGATATACAAAATAATCATACAATGTCTTATCTAGAAATGAATCCGGATGGATATCCGTTGGATATGTCAAATAGTCATTCAATGGATTATCTACAAAGGAACCTTTATCGATATCTATTGGATATATCATATAACTATATAATGTTTTTTTTTTTTATTATTTAGCTTTTAGTAATACTATTACAGCTCAACAAATTATATACAAAAGAAACTAATTTAACAATAAAAAATAGAATGAGAAAC
>JAIPRL010005868.1:0-29957 GCA_025469235.1 Pemphigus obesinymphae | reverse complement strand
GAAGTGCATCCACCAATACTGACACCCGACGAGCGAAGTGCTTCCACAACCTACTGACCGGCTTTTTTTTTTTTTTTTTTTTTTTGATATTTGTTCAACCGATTTTTATTATTAGTTTTGCCTTTTTGTTAAAACAATAAACATATATACCTACTCAGTAAATAATCCGGAAATTTAAAAATATCTTATGACATATACAAACATATAATATAGGTAAATGTTAAATAATATTATATAATATTTGGTTTTGTTTTTTTTTTTAAATAAACCTACATAATATTTTATGACTATTTTTGGATTGATAAAGTACATAGTTAGACAATATTTTTGATTGAAATATGCAGTGTTTCTAATTTCTATTACATACGAATCTATAAATACTTAACTTTTATTTTGTATTTTTAGGTCATTTTCTGTAATTTGATGTCATATTTAATTTAAAGAAAAATCTCAATTTTATTTTTCATTCACGATTTCTTATAATAATTGATCAAATTCAAATTTCAATATTCATTTCCAATAATACAAGTCTTCAATATTTTAAAAATAATATATATATATAATGTGATTATTTCCATCCTTCCTATACCAATCTAAATATACTTAAATTAATTTATTCTGCATTTAATCTTTATCATTATTTTTTTCTTTCAAATCATTAGATCGTATTATTTAATAATTTTTTTGTTAATTTCTTAATATTTTTTCAAGTTATTATTTTAAAATTTTCTTTTGGTTACATCAACAATTAATCTAATTATAATTATTCATTTATTATTTATTATATACTAATTAATAATTATAAAGAAGTAAACAATAATAAAATAATAATTACTATTTAACATTTATTGGAGTCTGATTATATTGTAATAATCTTGATACGTGTAAGTCAATAATAAATTAATGTAAATACCTATTTTAAGGACTAAATTAATATTTTATTGAAAAATAGTAAGTAATTATTGTTTAATAATATCGAGTTACAAATTTAAAAATTTTTAATCAAAATTACAAAGTTAAAACTAAATATATAAATCAGGGATTGAAATTTAATTTTTACGGTCTTGGTTCTGGTTTTATAAAATTAACAGGGTTCCAAATATGTTTAAAACTTGCATTATAAACTAAAGATAAGTTAAATGATAATGTCAAAGAGCCAATTAAGGTTCTAATTTCTTTATAACTTCTTTAAATAATTGTACCATTTTAGGTTTAGTATCTGATACTTCCATTTAAATGTAATACCTAATTCCAAAACCAGTTCATTTTAATTCTTCAATATTCCTTTGATATAAATATCATTACTTATTTAAAATGTTATTTTAAAAAAATTATATGCGTATAAGCTAATAATAAGCTAATAATATAACCAAATTTAATTAACAAATAATTAATTAACAAAATTTAACTCAATGGTTACTAAGATATAATCATATAATTTATATTTAAGCGAAGTTTTTCACTATAGATTATATTGGATTAAAAATCCTTAATAATAGAATTCTTAAATGGGCTATGAAGATAATACATTTAGTTAAATAAAACATAATGTTATGAATTATTTAATATAAAAAAAAAATCAATAATTAAATGATTACTTATAATATATACTATATTGACTTATTTATATGATTATATTATTTTACATATATTTCTAATGACTTTCATATAGGTACCTAGTTAATTGAAAAAAAAAACTTTGGAAAAAAAGAATTTTAAAATTAAAAATTTATTCGAGTCAGTTTTTAAATCACCTAAAATAAATATATTTTACTCTGAAAAACAATATAACTTATGAGTGAACATAAAATAAATATATTTTTAAATAACTTTGAAATACATTTAAAATTTAAAAATATTCCGAAAATATTAATATTCATCGGTAGTCTTATAAATTAATAATCATCTTAAGAGAACGCTAAGAAGTTTTTTCAATAATGAAAATTTAACAGTTCAAAAATGTTATGAGTAAATTTTAAATTTTAAAAATGATATAAAAATAATCTCAAATCCTTACCAATTTTTATTGTTGTGTAATACTTGTGGTTTTCTGTTCGTAGTTTGATGAAAAATCATCATAAAAGAGAAATAATTACACTAAATAAAAAATGAAAACATAAAATATGATCGAGCATAGAGTTGTGTTTGATAAATATATTTATACATCTAAAATATGTAATTAAAAAACGTCAAATATACAAATTTTCAAATTTAAAAAAATCATTTTAACCAAAAAAACTCTATATTCGTCGAAAATGTAAATTCTCATCTATCATATTCTATTTACATCATATTTACTTCATCTAAAATAGCTTATAGGAGAGAAGTTGTGTTTAAAAAGCGAGAACGCGTTTTAATTCCGTAAACGCACATGTACCTATATAACGTCTTCTTACTGCCGATAGTATATGATTTGTGTAAAATATTCTTTGCAGCTTTTCAAGTTAAATGTATATTATCCACAAATTAATAAGTACCTACCTATAGAAATATTGAAATTTCAAAGACGTTAAATGGAAGTATCTTAAATTATACGAGATAAATCCATTAACATAATAATTATAATAACATTATAATAGGTACTTACTGCAGTGTGGTATTGTTCGTATACATATTATATATTGAATGAAAAAAAGTCCTTAAAGTTTTCCATTTATTCTCTGTCATCAAAAGTCACGAAAATTGATATATTTTTTAAGTAAGTTCTTTGTGAAAAAGTTATTTCGATAAACGCTTGAAAAAATATCAAAAAAGTACAAGTTTATAGTAAAGTACTGTTAGGTACGAGTATATAGCACATTATATATTATTTTTTTTATATAAACGTCCGTTAATTATACTTTAAATCTAATATATAGGTATCTATATTACAATGAAAATTATTATTTAAAAAATATACATTTAGACATAAAAAAAAAAAAAATTATTTAATTTCTTCGTTAATAAAAACGACGACCTATTGTAGCATATTAAATTATTCTTCGAGCAAATATAATTCAAATATTCAATTCATATACGGAGCGCAAATTATTTTAACGTGAATGAACCACTGCAGCTTTGAGGAAATCGGTTAAGTTTTATCAAAGAACATATTATCGCAATAATAGTGTACAATATACAACATGTAAAATACATTGTTTATGTAGTCTGAGAATTTTATTCGACTGAAAAATACAACCAAATAATGAAATTTCGGTGTAAACAACTGTGTTCAAAATGTGCAGGCTTTCCGCGAGGTATTTTCATACTTAATTTAAAACCGAATAGCGTCTTTATTCCGGAAAATCAGTGGAATATTATTTTTAAACGTTACCATTCAGTGAACCCCTCCCCCTCCCCCATATAGTATTAAACCCTTCTTTAAGACGACTTTCGAGGGATTACGCTGTGTATTTTATATACACGAATAACCATTTCAGCCAGTCACGTTGACTGATTGAAATTGCGTGAATGACACCTCATAGTGGTAAGAACGTTGTGGTTTGTAAATCGCATTCCAAAAGGATTTTGAATTAATTTTCTGAGCGCCGCACAATATAAGTACGACATAATACGACATTTCCAATATCCAAAGAATGTAGTAAAACAGTAGTTTTAGTCATTATGCGCATAATTAAACATGTTTAAGCTACAATATAAAATAATGTATTGGCGCGAAGTTTCGCCAAACTTTTGGCAGCCCGCAGTTTAGGGGATAAAATACGCAAACGAATCATTTAACAAATTCCATTGTGATAGTGCAGAACAATAAATAAACGCAAAAAGTACACGGTATATTTGAGTTGTTACACTATTGAGTTTTTGTGCATTTATAGCCAGGACTGTACCTAGTCATATATACCATATAATGAAGAGCAGTGCAGCACTAAAAAATATTTGTGGAGGGTCGTCGAGTAATTTTACCGACTTATTTAAATGTTAACAAGTAAAAAAAAATCATCATCTTGTTTTTACTAATATACAGGTAAACCCTAGACCTACTGACTAATTGCTGGCTGATTTTTCACTACTTGTTTCCTCCAAAAATAATAAGGAAACAAAAAATAAATTAAAAACAGATCATATCTTTTTTCAAAATATTGCGGACTGAACTAAATTTGTCTGACTTATTTCCTGAATAAGGGGTCGTCACGTCCCCCTAAACTCTTTTTCCCGCTGGCCCCGCTGATAAGCAATAAGAAAAGATCATATTATTATGATGTAAATTTTTATCATTTTAATTTCATAACTCGGTGACCAAAAATAAATAAAAAGGTCATTCTAAATCGTGTATCCAATTCAAATAAACTCAAATTTGCTGTACATTAATTTTATTGTCAATTTTAAAAATTTGAAAAATTACTACAAAAATTAAACACTAGAAGATATATGAGATCTTTACCAGAATGTATAATATACGGGTGTACAAAATTATCGGATTACATATTTACACGATTACTCAGTTAACTCTGTTGGTCGATACACACGTCCCGTCATTTTGACGCACTATGCACTTTGGCACCGCCGTTTGAAATCATTGATAATGCCGGTCAGTCTATTAGTTCATCAAATGATTTGATGTTTATTCGGAAATAATTAAAAATGTATCAGGGTTATTTCCAGTATCTTGAGTGAAATATCTGGTGGTACATACTCTACATTCATATAAGACATTATTGATTTTACCTTATGCGCCTATATAGGTAACCTATACAAATGATATCCTGATAACGTCTGAAAATGGGTAGATATAATAACTGCACCAAATGACAAACGCCGTATTTATTTATTTATTATTTATATTTATATATGAGTACTTGTGGACAATTTATTTAAAATAAAATAAAACCCAAATCCACAAGTGCAAAACACAGACTGACCGGTATCCGCGTGTACATATTGTTCTTATATATTGTGCGTTCCCGCGCATGACGTTATCACACGACGAGTCACACCGCGGTTTTTATTAATCTATTGTTATGTTAAAAGTTTTAACAAATTATTTTGTAACGGATTTAAATCCTAATTTAACAAATTTTTCTTATTTTTGAACATTTCTATCGCTTCTCTTATATTTAATTCTTGATTATTTGTGACTTGTTTTAATAATTTGATTATGTTGATATTATGATTAAATTCTAAAATATGTTCTGCTATAGGAAACTTATCTGTTTCCTGATTTTTCATGCTTCTAATGTGTTCTTTAAATCTTATATCTATGTTTCTTCTTGTTTGGCCAATATACCATTTATCGCAATCTTCACACTGAATTTCATAAATTTCTGATTTTTCGGTTTCAATTATTTTGTCTTTTGTATTGTCCAATAGACTCATGAGATTATTATTTCGTGATGAAACTATGTCAACATTATATTTTTTGAATATTTTTGAGATTTTGTGAGATATTTGTGGAAAAAAATAACGGCTGCTCGGTTTTTATTTGTTAAATTTTGTGATTCTTCGTAACACCGTTACGACATACGACTACAGAATAGTTAGATAGCTGGTGGTTCAAATTCTTACCTTAGAGTAATATATAGAGGTGGCGTTCTCTATATCGACCGTGTAAGTCATTTGAAGCTCAAAAGGGTTAGGTTGGCAAACTATTTCAAGAGGCATTACGCATTACTTTTCTACTAGATCACATTACATACATTTTATAGGTTGATAACTGCACTGGATAAGATAACCACTGTTACAACGTCTCTTGACTATTCTGTTATAATTTCAAAATATATATTCTTTTGATTTTCGTTTCTGTTAATTTTTAGTTATTCAAAATGCGTAGTTGTTTAGTGTGTTGTAGAATCAGAAATAATATTTCAAAAAATAAAAATATTTCCTTTCATAAGTATGAATACAGAATAAGTATATTTTTTTTTATTTAAACAATAATATCATATACGTATTATAATATTGCATTTTATTTCTAGATTTTTTTTTTATTTTTCTTTTTTTTATTAATATTTAACACTATAATATAGGTACTCTTTAAATTATTTTTACAAAAAGGACTAATGCAGGTCCTCCCCAATTAGTCAAGAGGGAGAGAGCGAAGTAGAAGAACGTATAGGTGCTAGAAGTGGCTTATTTAGAATTTTGTTGCCTAGGTATACAAAAAAATTTTAGTGTCCTCAAAATACCGACGGAAATATATCTTTGAAATGTAAATAAGCAATAAAAAAAAAATAATAATAAAAAATAGGTCATCACTTTTTTTATTTATTTATTCAAATTCACAAAAACATCGCATGTCAAATATTTCAAAAAGAAGTAGAATATTATTCAAACAAAACCCTTTAAACTTTGCTGCTCTTAAAAACTTGATGCCCGTAGAAATTGTTCTCCCTAGCCCCCTCTAAATACACCACTGGGTACTAGAGTTAAGAATTATATATTGCAAGGCATAGGTAATAGTGAAATCACTTTTTTTCGTATTGAATAGTTTTTTTTTTTTTTTTTGTTATAAATATAGGTAATTTTTTAATTATTCGACACCAATTTTAGCCTTTAACTTTAGTTACATACATTTATTACATTAATTATACTTATTGTTTTATTAATGTAGAACCATAGACCGTGTACACTTATGGTATAATAATTAGTATATCTATTCACAGAGCATGGAATCATTTAAAAAAGCAAGAGTTATTATATGTTATTATTATTGCACATTGTATATTGTATCATAAATATGTGTACAATATTTTTAATCCTTAAAAATGGTAACACTTCTCAATAGGCAGTATGAAGTCTTCATATTATTTGTATGCTAACGTCGCATATTTATCTTAAACACGGATTAAGATAGTATGGATTGGAAACGAGTATCTGTATATTATTTTCGAAGAGCCGTTTGTTGGACCCTTGAAGGGGTGTACCGAGGGAAAAAATACGCCACCAATTTAAGCGCTATCTATACACATATTGTATAACTATTAAATTTTTTCACGTGCACTTATAGTGAAATGTTTACTTTTATTATAACATATTACATTAAATTAGAATGTGTCAGTACACAATGATTTCAAATAAATACCAAAATAAGTATAATGTAACAAAGAAAATATATTCAAAACTAGTAAATACATAATTTAAATTTAGGTATATAAAACATATTATATTATTAATTCAAAAATATAGAGGTATTTAATTGTTGTTATTCTTGTTATTTTCTTTCACCTTCTCTCATTTAATTTTTGTAATTAATATTAAAAAATAAAAACAAGAACAAATTAAAAATTATTATCACGTCCGTTATATCATTTGTGTTTTGTAACTTTAATAGGTTTTATTGACTATAGGTAGCGCTAGAGTTTATCGTGTACTATTATCACGCGATCCACTAAAGGACCGGCTCCATTTCACCCAACCGTCATGTTGTTTCCGGTCCATACTCTTAGTCCGTGATCTTAATTCATGATGGTTCAAACTAGTTTTCTGCGCAAATGCCATATAATTTACTAAATATATTTTTCGAGAAAGAGAAAATAAAACCACCATAATACATAATCGCGCGTGCATAAATTGCGCAGCTTACATGCATTATACATTTGTGAGCAACGGAAATCACTGCAGTAGCGTCCGCATCGACTGCAGTGACGGACATTGTAGGTATAAATCAATTAATATTAAATTATTAAATTAATATTTTTGAACTTTTGATGTGGTCAGTCGTTTGACGTTACCCGAGGGCGCGGATAAACCGGACGGTTTATACAAAACTTCCTCTTAAATGCCTCAAGTCCGTAAAGGGATGCATCCGCACTAACGTAAGTTTTTCGTATTAATACATTTTTATAAACTAAATAAGTCCAAATTGCCCGTTTTCTTTTTTAAATACGTCTATCTTTTAAGATGTCTGAGCGTGAACTTCGAAGTTTATACAACTATTACACCTATACTGGCTAAACTCTTTTGTATTAGAAGTCCGATGAAGGGCTCATCGCCACGCATGAGGAAAGCCGGACGTGTGCATAATATAATAGCGATACCGGTGTGGTACCGCACGTCAAAATGACGGACGTGTGTACTGGACCTAAACTAATATTAATATATATACCATGACGAAATAACATGGTATGTCAGCAACATGAATTAATTTGAGAACGGTACAAGTTGTCATGGGATGAAATATACCTAATTTATCAATTACGCCAAGAAATTCTGTCGTTACTCAGTCATATATCTGCCGTTTTTTCAATATAACAATATTTAAATTTAAAATTAAAGATTTAATATTTACAGAGTAGATAACAATAATAATTATGATAAGTGGACCGGGTCACGTAGGTTAGTTACTGGTTAGGTTAGTTGCTGGCATACCATTTTATTTCGTCATGATATATTATATTATAATGGCATAATATGTTATATAATTCATTAGTTAGTATTTATCGTTTCTTTTAAAAATCTAAAAATCTACCATAGCATCTTAGATACTTTCATTACTCGTCGGTTTAATAGTATGTTAATGAGATGGATTCGATTTGTTATCAGATGATCAGTTAATTTATATTTATCTAATATAATTATATTATTTTGTATCCAACACCATTATATTAGTAATATATTGATATCTACTAATTGCACAAAAATTACAATATAATGAATGATTATCGTTTAATATTTAATGATGGCATCAGTGATCAATGCTGGATTGAAGAGCTATTTATGTAGACAAAAAATGCCAACGAAATAACTTCTTTATGAAAATGTAAATAATAAAAAAGTCATGAATGTATTTCTGTTTGCTGACTTATTTCCAGATCTGGGGACATACATACCTCCCTTGAGCTAGCCCTGTCAGTAATTACACCATTGGCGCAAGATAAAGATATAAGGATGACATAAGATAAGATAAGATGAATTAATATACGGAACATCGAGTCTTATATTTCAAATATTGTTGGTTATTGGTTGATATATAATTTATGTTTTGTTGGTAAAACTTTTTTGATAAATTAAATTGTTAAGTAAAATATTTTAAATATTTATATATATATATATATCAAATAAATTTCAATTTGGATTTGAGACTTTCGGTTCGCAAATTACCTCCAGGAACTGAATACAGATTTTTTTAAGTCTGATTTCAGTCCTTTAAGAATTTAAACATTTAAAAAGTTAAAGATAATATCTAAAATGAGTATAGGTAGTAAAAAAGTGTATGATTTTAAATTAATTGTTTTTAAAACTTCACAAAATCGTCAAGTTTAAATCTAGCAAAGATATGTGAAAATGTGAAGTTGCTTTATTTTTAAAATAACAAACATTAAGGGTATTAAGTGATTATGTGGACTTGATATATTTGGTACAGTTAACTGAGCAAATGTTTTGCAATTAACCAGGAAAGTTTAATACAAAAAAAAAAATCTACAATAGGTATAATGTATATTATTAATTGGTCTTAAATGGACGCTATACAAATGATTTTTAGAAGTAAAAATACGTCGACAAAAAACAAATGCAATTACCTCGATGTTAATTTTATAGATCAAATACCTATGTTTCAATTTATAGAAAATAATATTTTTGAAACGACAGCATAAGCGTTTTGAAAAATATGAATTTAAAAAATAAAGTTACAGCGATTTAAAAATTTAAAAAAATAGATCTATACATATTATACATTCGATATTGAGCTATATAGCCAATATAATCAAGAAAGGATAAAATTCCTATGAGATCGTATCCAAAATCCTATATAATATACTATTATTTTTTAAAATGGGTGTTTTAATTCTAAAACCATTTTCAAATGCCAATTTGTTTATTTTGCATAAACATGTTTTTGAACAAATATCGTGATTATACAACAATAAAATGTGATGCAAATCGTTTTTTTTTTAATTGCCTATTATACAGAAATACCCTTTAAAAATTAAGAGTTTGACGTTATTTTAATGATATGCTGTTGTCAATATAATACTGATATCATTGTCTAAAAAAATGTGTATGTATAATTTTAATTTTTACTTTTCAGCTATATAATATAGGCGTTTATAAAAGATTTATGTCATTATATGAAATTCACAAAAAGCTTTTTTCTATATAAAAAAAACCTACACGATAAAAGTATATACACAATTTTGGGTTAAATGTATTTGTATGTCTCGAATTATATAGATACTACCAATAATTAATTCATTTATATAGCCGCGTGTATTCATAAATTAAAAAAAAAAAAAAGGTACACTTCAGTCGTTGGGTGCCAGTTCGCTTATTGGACAAAATATACTCTTGGTAAATGTATTGCATTTGATAAATCATTGTTTTCGATAAAACGATTCTGAACGGAGCTTTGGTGGTAATATATACATAAATGTCGATTTGACGAAATCGTATTTTGTCCGTTTTTACGTCATTTTTCTGTAGTTTTTCCTACCATGTATATCGAAAATTGCTAAAAATAGCCTTTTTGAAGTACCAACTAAATGAAATTTGCTACCGGAAAATGGAGTCACATGTACAGATTGATTCATGTCCTCTGGTTGAAAATTGTTCACAGAAAAAAAAAAACGTTTAAAATTATAAACATCATTGTGAAACCAGTTAATATAGCTTCCTCGCTCTTCATCTCAAACAACGGATATAGAACGATCGGAGCATTATTTTTTTTTAAATAATATACATAATTATAATTATTATATGTGTAACATGTTAGCTGTTATTTATAATCATAATAAAACTCAAATTATTAAACAATTATTGTTGTAATAGTTTTACATATTATCATACTAAAGACCGTCTCGAATAAATGTACCTTGAAATATATTCACAGAATATTATCATTCTAAGTAGTTTATATTCTCTGTTATTATATGCAAAACAGGGCAGAGGTATATATAATATATAATAGACACCAGGTAGAATATTTTTATTTGGTTTGTAAAGTATTCGAATAAATGAATAATATCTATTTAATATAGTAGGTACATTATTTTTATACTCGAATATACCTATATTACTGTAAATACATTTTTGTTTCATTAAAAATTTAATTTTGTGTTTTTTAAATGTTTTATTTTTAAAAATGAACTATTTTCGCATAGGTTGTGTTCCGTCCGAAGAAGAATTGGTTAAATTTATAAACAACGTAGTTCATAAGAAACATCCGAACATCGTCAAGTTAGATATATTCGCCCTACATATGGAAAATCAAATTAAAGCGTTAAAGTATATTACTTATTGTTGTAATTAAATTAAATTATTATTATTAAAATTAAGTTGAGATTATGTCAATTAGTGATTTACTCATAAATTATAATAATTTTATGAATAAACCTCATAAAAATCATCTGTACATAATTTTAAATTTTGACATAATTGCACACAAATAAAATATTTCGATTTTAAACTAATTAAAATATTTCTATTATAACAAATTAAGTTATTATATATCCCTATCCAGTCAATTTATTATTTTACAGTAAATAAATAATAAACATTACATATTATTAATAGACTGGATATCGAATATGAGGCAATATTTGTGATATTGGTATATCTAAATAATATAAATTTGACTTTCGATAAAAATGTGTGATTATGGAAACCGATCAAATAATAATGTACCTATCTAATAATTCATTAAATTTAAGTGACTACGTATTTTAATTTAATTAGATTTGGTTTGAAAGAAAACGTTCATAATTTAAAATTGTTTATAATTTAACTTTTTAATAATTTATTACTTTTTTTATACATATATTCATTTTTAAGTAAACTTCCTTTTTTTCTAGATTACCTTAAATTGAAGAATCATCTTTGACATTTTTCATAATCTTGAAAGTAAAATATAATTTTGGCACAACATATTTTTTTTTCAATAATTCAACCATAGCCTAACCACTAAAATAAATCATAAAATTCACAGTAGGTATGTATTAATTCAGTACTATACTGTGTATAAATTACAATCGAAAATTGGAAATATTGCCTACTCATATTATACCTAGGTACCTAATAATAATAATAATAATAATAATAATCTGGCAATATTCAACAAATTTAATGTCAGATTTAAATATTTAATACGACGAGAACCGGAATGTACTAGACGCTTTTTTTATGGACAAACGAATCACTATTATTTGTATTCGCATATAGCAAAGAAATCCGCAATAGGACGTATATAGGCTATTGTATTAGTCACTATATACTTACGCACTTGGACGAGTAACTGAGAAATTTTTCTTTCAATTTATTTATTTATTTTTATAATTACTATTTGAGGTATAAACCGGGGAAGATGGACGAATTGCTACAGGCATTTCAAACGTTAGATAAGGAAAATAAAGGTTCGTTATCGAGAGAATTCGTGCAACAGGCACTTCGCGAAGCCGAGTCGTTCGACGACGACGAGATTGCAGAAACGTTGAAGACCGTATACGATCGCAATTTCGATTGTATACACTACGACATGTGGGTCCACAAGTTAATGGTAAACAATATTTTACTGCAACTAGTTGAACATGTTTAAGCAATGTCAAACGTATTAGAAAAGTATTGAACATTTGAAATTGATGACAAAAAAACGTAATAATGAACGAAAAAAAAAAATAGCATATAACAAAACGTAGAATGATTAGCTAAAAAAAAAAAAACTTTGAAATCGTCATGACGCTAACCCTTAAAAACACGCGAATTGAAAAATTGAATTTAAATTATTATAGGTAATAATTGTTAAAAATACATGAAATGTTTTGATTCCAGTCCTGGTTTAAAAACATTTCGGGATTTTCACTTTTACGGTAATACAAATAATAAACGTTAAATATATGAAATTATCACCAAATAAATCGTAACAATATTAACGAAATATTTCAGAAAACTTACAATAAAATATAAAATGATTAACAATATAAACTTTGATTGTAAAATTAATTAAAAAACTATATTTGTTTAGTAGAGAAAGGATAGTAAAACGAATCCAAATTTGTATTTTAATTTTTTCGAAAAACGTGCTTACAGGCAGACTATACAGTAGATATACTTGGTCGTGTATTTTAAATCAATATAATAATAATAATAATAACTTCGAATAGGTAATAAAAGTCTAAATATATTTTATTCCAATATCCTATTTCGTAATTTATTTTCGCCACAGTAAGATGACCTTATTAATGCGTATAAATGAAAAATTGATACGTATTTCTTTACAATAATCAAAATCTCAAAATCGCACGCAAATGTACGTGACTTAGTTCCTTATTTTAACGAAACTACGTCGTAAATGACTGCGTATAATATGATGCAATCCAACATAATATTATTGCCGTTAGAAAAATATAATCAATACGTTCCCTCCCCATATTTTTAATCATTTTCCGGTGCATTCGTTTTGTGACAATCATATTGATTAACTGCGATGACTTAATATCACATAGATACGTAACGCATCTTTACACGCGGGGGTGTTATTTACATTTATTTTACAGAATATTAAATAAATAAAAAAAAAGCATATTGCCGGATGTCACACAAAATAATAAATAATGAATCATTGTATGTTATGCACAAAAAAGTTATTTGTAAAATTGTTTTTACAAGAAAATTCTACAAAACTCATACAGAATTTTAAAAGTGAATATGAATTTCTTTTTTTTTTTATATATACTTATAATTTTTGTTTAAATTTTAAATACTAGGAAAACGTAAAAGTCCAATGTAAAATGTTTCAGTTATTCGTCATTATAAATATTTCCTGTTATTACAAATATGATTTTATAAAACAATCATTTTGAACTAGGTCCGAGTCATTATAATTGATTAAAAACAGATTTTTTCCTAAATAATTTAAACATGATTGTTTTACGAGTCAACATTTTTCGCACCGGACTTTTTGTGCTAGGCTTTTTATACTTGTTATGTATAAGATTTTTTATAGTGTTTTGCCACCGAATTTGTCTATAGTCTATCACGTTATGTATACTTCGAAAGTATAACCCATATAACTATATAATATATAGTATAAAATGTACGTGCGTTATATAATATGTTTTTTCTTATATGTGCACCCATATGTAGCACAAATAATGGTGTATTTTTTTTTTTTTTTTTTTTATTTCCGTAGGGTAAGACCAAAATGAACGTATACGCGTTAATTCCGGTCGACGGCGACGGGACAACACGGACAATGGCCAACGAGGAGAAAGACGCAAACTAAATAAATTGTCCTGTGTAGTGCAAAACCAATAAAAATAATAAAATATAATCTACTATTAAAGTAGAAGCAAATTTTTGGAACACCGAACTGCTGTTTAAAACATTTAAATGTACATAGGATTTTTCCTGAATCGTCCCACAGATGATTTACATATTACATACATTGTCGTTAAAATTCTACATATCTGGAATTTTTCCATTTTCTACCGAAATCTACATTTGGAAAATTTGAATATCGATTTATGAGGTTGATTTTAAGATTGAGGCCTGAAATGTATACGGGATATTTCCATTTCCATTTCTCGACTATCTACAGTTAATAAATCTAAACGATCTAAGAATTATTTGAATCCCAAAATATACGTAACTTCTATATTATAATATACTGAACTCGTTAAAATATTGGGATCGGAGTAGGATTTTTTTTTTTATGTTATCATACAGATGTTCTATATTATGGAATTAATTCAGAAAATGACAAATTGATTTATTTGTCTCCTCTCCAAAATTAAACCATTTCAAAATTAAGGGCGACGGTTTACACATGGAGAAATACGAAAACTATTTAGTCCTCTGTTTTCGAACAACTACCTCTATAATACTGCAAAACCGATAAAAATAATATATAATCATAATGATAGTGGTGCGCTCTATAGAGAGGGGGAGAGATTAATGGGTCGGAAATAGGTCAGGTGTGAAAATAAAAAGGAAAAAGGATAATTCGAAAGGTGAGGAAGACAGTGTGGTATTTTGATACAGCTTCAAAAACCAAAACGATTTTTCGCGGTCGTTTTGACGACTTATCGAATTAATCGCATTAGCTGAATAACTATTCGGACGACGAGCCAAAATAAAATCGGTAAAAATAAAAAACCGAAAATCACGGTGAATCCGATGCAACAAAAAGCGTTCGGGTGCGCGTGCGATGTTGAGTGCTAATGTGCCGGAAACGCCAAATAGACGGACACACGTCTAGTCGTCGACAAAAACACTTTGACGGACGTTCCCAATATTATATTTAAGGAATCTGGTCCAATTATGTTTTAATACAAAATTCCATTTTATTTTACATATAATATTATTATTTTGATTACCAAACTAAAATTGTTTTCCTAACTTATAAATTAACAAAGTTATAAAAAAAACATTTAATATGTAATTGTCTTTATTATGGTGTAATTTAACAAGTTTAAAATATCGATTAATTTTACAGTTTATAATTGAGTATTCGTAATTATTACCTTAAAAAAAGAAAATACAACATATAAACGAAAAATAAAAATGGTATATATTTTATAACAAACGTAATATTTATCATAACAGAAAAATATCTAAAACAACAAAATAAAATCAAAAAAAAAAATCAGGTCAGTATGGGATGGAAGCACTTTGCCGTCGGTTTTGAGTTAGGGTCGTTCAGGGGGGGGGATAATTTTGCTTATTTTGAGTTTTTTTTTCACATTTCACCCCCCCCCCCGCTCATATGAATATTTCTTTTGGACGGTCCTGGTTCGGATATAACCATAGATATGATATACTGTAGATGCGTATTGAATTTTAAAGCAATGATAAATTATATCCATAAAATGAATCTGAGTGGAGCTTGGTGTAATATATATATATATGAAGCATGTCAAAATGCAAGAGTACTAGTGCTTTCATGGGCAGAGGGAAATCTTTACCCTTATTCATATTTCCGTGTTGGGTGGTTTCCCCTGTTCGAATGAGACCAGAACCAAGTGAGTACGACAAAAATTGTTGACGCAGTAGCATTTTTGGTGAACGATGTCTATAAAAAGTCCCACCAAGTACGAAAGTATTAAAGTCTTAGAAGTAAAGAGTTTTTGGATCGTTATGAACTCTATTCATTTTTTAAAACTATAAAGAAATAACCACAATTGAAGTTATATAAAAATTGTCAAAAAAACATTAAATGGCTATAAAAAAATTATGACCAACGATTTTCGTGATTTGTTGTATACAGTTAGAGTAACTTACATAAAATCTTCTATAATGAGTTATTATTATAACAATATAACGTAAAGTTAACGAGTCAGTTGTATACAGTAAGTTACTTAAAAATATTATTTTATACATACATTCTAATTGTTTTGATAGGTTATAGTTAGGTAACATACCTAATAGTACTGTCATTTTTTTAAATGTTTTTTTGTTTTTAAAAAAATGATCTTAATAATGTTATGAATTATGATTTATTATTAATATTCAATATTCATATTACAAAATTTCAATCTCATTTATTCACAACTCCTTTTAAGTGAGACCACTATACTTGTAATTTCACACCTTTTGTGTGCACAATTTTGAATTTATAACTCCATTCGAGTAAGACTACTTGTAAGTGTAACTCTTCTTGAGTATAACACCTTATTAGTAGAATTACTTTTAAATGCAATTCGTATACCTCAATTCATGTATTTTATCAGAATTGGTAATAGTCGGTGACCGAAGATTTTGGGAAATAATATTGTTAATTAATAAATTTGAAAAATTTTCCGCCTATAGCGGAACTGGCGTTCGTTTTCTAAAAGATAGTCTTTCACCCCTAAAGTGTTTTTGATGAATCGGTTGAAAAATGCCTAAGTAATCCAATAATTGATTAAACTTACTATTCTCGGGTTTTTATAAAAACTCGAATATTGCTTCGCTCGGCTCGAAACGCGTGAAATCGCCAAAAACCGGTGAATAATTTGAAAATTTTAAAGCCGTAAAGGTAAAGGTATACTCGGCAAACGGTCGCGAAAACGGCCATAGAATTAAATAATTAATAGTATTGTTTTCTTCATGGAAAAAACGGTATTTGGAGTTATTATTTTTTTTATATAAGATTAGATAGTAAAAATAAGTAGTGAAAAATAATATTTACTTTTAACAAATAACTTAAATCTTATTTTTAAAACGTTTTTAACTTAACTCATTTAAAGGTTTTTTTTTTTACTAAAATTAAAAATTTTTAGCGTAACTTATTTATTTTTGTTCAACTTCACTTAAACTAGTTTTAAAAAGGAAATGCATTGCACAGCCTTGTAAATTGTTATTTCCGGACGGACGTAAGTCGATGAGGAGACTGTTATATTGTGAAAAAAGATGATACACTTGTATTTCCTGTGTTCATCTCTATAAACTTTATTAACTATGAAAATGTTGTAAAATTTAAAGTTTTAACACCTATAACAGAATTTAAAGAAAATAACATTTTCCATTAAGCCTCGGTGTTTTTTTTTTTTTTTTGTAATATATTGTCTGACAAAAAGTTATAGCTAATTAAATATGTTAAAAAAACTAAAAATACTGGTAACATTCTTTTACAGACAATATTATGATATCTTATAAGAAGCCCATAAAGTTCATTCGACAATATTTTTCTTTTAAAGCTTAGTAAATAATTTTTAAACTCCAAACCTAACCGAAACACCCCCGCCTAAAATATTTACATTATAAGTGTAATATTGGTTTCAAACGAACTGGCGGTTGGTGGTCCGCCTACACCTGCCACTAAGCAATCCCAACGTGATATTTTAAGTAGAGTTCACACACCAAAGTTATTAATAAGAAAAATATGGGAAACGCTTTAGGCTACTATAAATACATTTGTAACATCGGGTGTAATTTTAGTAAACAATTTACGACTAATGCCGATGCGTTAATATAGATACTTTCTGTTATTTTTCATAATTTTTCAAATATTTTGTGTAGGTCACTCAAGTTCTGAACTTCCACTTAACGTGATCTCCCACATCCTCTTTACTTACACCCGTCCATCTCATATCACCTCTATTACATTCCTCACTTCTTTTTCTCCTCCTCTTGCCATCAATATACACATTCTTTTACTAACCTTACTACTTCCATTTTTTCCCTCTTTAAAACATACCCGAGCCCTCTCAATATTTATACTATTAAATCCACTCTCTGTACACTATCTCTTATTTATTCATTTCCTATTTTATCTTCTCTATAGTCACTCCACTCATTCACCTTAACATTCTCATCTCTGTTACAATCGTCCTTTTTAGATTATCCTATATACTGCTCATCATTCTGATCTATAAATCATTGAAGCAATTCTCACCACTGTCATATTTTACTATTATTACAGATATTGTCAATAAAATGGCGGTGAAAGTTAATCGATATTTTTAACTCGTTATATCAAGTAAATAAAATAAAATGTGTTGTTTTTTCATAACTACTTTAAGTTCAGAGTTAATATATAATATACCTGTATACAATTAGGGAATTATAAGTTCAATATATCAAATATTTATAAAATATATTTTTTTATTATTATTAATATTATTATAATCATTATTATTGGTTAGTTAAATAAATAGTTTAAAAAATTAAAAAATTTTGAAAACATTAAATAGATACCTACGTTATTTTATATTTAAATCTTCAAAAAATCTATTGAGTTGTGATTTGAGACTGAGGACTTATGCCTGGTGTTTTTATTATATGATTTCTACTGGATTCGTCTGCTTATAGAATTTTTTGTACTGTAATATAAATTATAGGTACGTATTGAATATGTATATTCGACAAAACTGAAATAGAGAAACAACCGTTTATTTACAATGTTTGTATAAGTGAAATTTTTAAATAGTATAATTAATATATAGTTTAAATATCAATAAGTCAATGTATATAATATGTATAAATAAAAGGACATTTTGTTTTTAATTTTTATGACTATAGGATATGTCATAATTATCATCTCATCCGGTGATTATATATATGTGTGTGTATATAGTGTAGATTGTATATTCGCGCACATATAAAATATAATATAACCGAACCTATAACAATAACCCATCATCTCATCCATGACCTAATTATAAAATGAGTCATTATTGAGAGTTAAGACGGCTAAAATAAATTATAATGTGTAATGCAATGAGCCTAAAATTCTACAATTCGATTATTATATTATGTATTATACTATACGATAAAAACAACTATTTCTGTACCTGCAGTGGACACCTGTAAATAGTGTGGTATCCGAGACAGCTGAAAATGTGGGCGGGTTAAGTTTTCAACTATAATAATGACCAAAAACAAGGTTAGTAGTATTGTTGTAGAAATACTAACTATATTATTTGTCTGCCTCGGGCACGAGATTTACGTCCATGGTCAACATTTTGTTATTTCATAATAGTACCAACAGCTGAGAGTAACCATTTAGCAGTAGACAATATAGTAAACGAACTATAATAATATATACTGAGGCTTATGCGTCGTTAACCGATAACATTCAGATGGTCAGAATTATTGTAAATAATAATCGTATAATGTCAAAAATAACATTGTGCCAAATATACCTATAATAATATAAACATAGTACCTAACTATATGGTACCCCCGAAAACAGTATTATTTCGACGCGTATGACACCAGAGATGTAATTTGGGGATAAATACTATTTGAAAATATATATTTTTTAAAAAACTAATATATTTTTAATTGAATATGTTTGTTTTTAATTAATTTAAAGATAATATGCGTTAAAGAGCATACCCGTTCTTTATAATATTCTATAATTATACATATATTATTATATAATATTCCTATAATGACCGTCAAGTAGTAACTATACTGGGAAAGACCTTTGTAATGTTCCAACTAAAATGAATTTTCGATCAATAATCTCTTTATCGAAACATTTCTTAGTGTAGACGTACAAAAAAAAACCCCCCACAACGTTCTGTAGCAACCATACACTATAGTGACTTTATAGTTTAAGAGGACGTTATACATGAGTTCTAACGGCATTAAATCACGTTTGCGTTTTCTGAATCCAACTTCTCTCCTAGTCATCGTAAATTCAAAATTTAAACAGAATTTGATAGATGAGAATATTTACTATGAACGTACATAGAGTTATTTTAGTTAAAACATTTTATAAATTTAAAAATTTGGAAGTTATACGATTTTTGATCACAAATTTTGAATTTTTAAATACACTTATCGAACAAAATCCCTATGCTCAGTCTTAGTTAAGGTTGTCGTCTTTTATTTAGTGTAATTATTTTCTTTTATGATCATTTTTAATTAAACTGTGTTCAGAAAGCCACAAGTAGTTTTTGAACAAATGTTGCGATTGCACAACAAAAAAATGCAATACGGATATGAGACTTTTTTAAGAATTAAAAATAAAAATACCGGTAATTATTTTTTATATAAAAAAAAAAGGAAACAATAATAAAAATATGCCGTAAATCAAACCCACCCTTATGTGATAAGCACACAATAACGACAACTCATTGTAAAGAATATGAAAAATCGAAAAGTCATAGTAAATACATAAATCATAAATAAAAATATATATTTTTTTCATAATCCAAAATGAATTTTTAATATTGAGTAAGTAATATTATGTTTTAATAATATTCAGATTCTGGTCGATTTTTCAAATTAATTATTTTAACATATTCATTTTTTTTTTATTTCTTATTGAAAAAATATGTTCTGAAAATATTCAGATAGTAAGAAGATTAAATTATGACGATTGATGATTCAGAGAGATAAAAGTAAAATAATTTTTACTCGATCAGAAAATTTTTTAAAGATATTTTTATGATACGAAAATGAACAAGAAAATTAAAAAGAAAGATCTTCTATTTAATTTTCTTCTTATAAAAGAAGCCAGATAATAACGGAAATTTTTGAGGAATTTCATATTTTTGCAATCCCTATTCTAGTAATAATAATTAAAAGCTTAATTAATTACCTAATTATTTTATCTATTTAATATATAGAGAAAAATAATATATTTCTTGAACGATGTAGTAAAAAATGGTTATTATTTACAAAATAAATAGATACGAATATTAAAAGCTATAGCATAATAATAAGTAGAAATTCAATAAAAAAAATGTTTATATATCTCAGGTAAAACCTGGAATATATTATATTATGTATAGGTACTTACGTCATATTTTATATAAAAACTAAAACAAAAACATAATCGTTATGCATGATGTCTCATGTCACGATAACTACTACATTTTTAAAACGATAATATAATAACAAAAAATATATTTGACTCAAAACAGCTTTGTGGTTATTTTTACTTTTTAGTAGTTTATATATCAATATATATGTATATTGTATAATTATATTTAAAAAAAAAAAAAAAATAGAAAATTTAGTTATTTCAAAAAATATCTATATAAAATATATTTCTAATATCTACAAGTATAAATTATTATAATTTATTAATGAATATTTCAAACATTCTTATTTTACGAACAAATAATAGCAACTCGGTTCAGAAATTCAATAATAAATTAATAATTTACTACCTATTTATAATCCTTCTTTCTCTCCCCCCTAAATCATTAAATCTTTCGTATGAATTTGATATAATATAAATAATGTTATTGCAGATATTCAGTTTAAGGGGACGTCATACCTAAATATTTTCAATGAAAAACTTGTATAAGAATTTTTTCTTTTTATCAACTTACAAACATATTAGAAATACGAAATAAAAAACAAATCATAGCTAATAACATGTTATACTTATATATGTATTATAATTTATAATTATTGTATAATAATTATACAATAATTATAACTCGTAAAACTCGTAAAACGCGTAAAAATGCACATATTAAAAATAGGGGGCTAGATCATTATTTTCTCTATATTTTATTATTTATTCAATCTTTCCAGGGGTGTGCTCATGGGGGGAATTGAGAGTGTCCTATCCCCCCATGGATCCATGGATTAAAAAAAAATTATTAACCTTTTCATGGTTATAACCATATAAGAAAATAACCTCTATATTAGACGTGTTTCCGCGATTAACCAAATGTAATTTGATTACTAAATTCTATAAACAATCAGTTTTGGTTATATTAATTTATAACTAGTGGTTGAATTGAAAAAAAAAATAAGGACGGACTCTGAGCTTAGTTAAAAATCAGCATTCCGGGACATATTAGAGAAAAAGTAAGCCTTAGAGGACTTCGCCCACACACCTAGTTCCTATATTATGGTCCTCCTACCCCTTATCCAAAGTTTCTCAGCCGAGAGAAATTTTTAACACATTTTTAGATAATTATATGACATGCACAGAAAATAAAAATACAATATATTTTTTACATTAACGTTGCGTTACATATTTTTGAGAAAACATAGTTAAGGCATTCCTCTTTTAAAAAAATTGAACATTTATTCCTTTTAAATGAATTATCAAGGAAGTTGTAGATGTAGATCAAAATAATAAAGTTTTTGTATAATTGTTGAAAAATTTTTTTTATAAATTACTGATAAGTTGTCAAAAAGTTTTAAAAATTGTATCTTGTTAATTACACGTCAATACGCCAATTTATTAGTAATACTGTAAATAATGTGTACATTTCAAGTCTCTGATATTATTACTTTCTGATTTATTATAACTTTTGGTCATTTTTGGTATAGATTTTCTGTTCACTTAAAAAAACTACCTACTGTCAAAATCTAAAATTGACTTCTTTAAAGTATCTATAAGCTTATGCGACCATTAATCTTCTTTTAACTAAACTATAATGCGAATAAAAGCGACTATATGACAAATAAAATCCCAAACATACCTATAGTGATTAGTGGTAGAGGTAGAACGCAAATCACCATTCCACTAATAAAATTAAATTTAAACAACTACAGGTACCTAATAACAGAAATGTATCGATGTATTGATTCGTCAAGATTTCACCATCATTTTAGGTTTTAGTCATTCATGGATAATGATGATTATTTATTATCTATAACAAGGCTGGGCAAGTTAACGATATTTTTTAACTCGTTAAGTTAAGTTAATTGAAAATAATATAAGCTAAGTTAAGTTAAAAGTTACTCGTATATTTTTTATTAACTTTTAAAGTCAAAAATTGACAAAAAACTAAATTAAGTTACTTTTTTTTTGAAAAAAAAAAGTAACTTAATTTAGTTAAAAGTAAAAATTTTCTAATTAGGAAAAAAAGTTGATAGACCTATTATATCGTAAAAAGGTAAAAAAGTATGGATATTCTTTAAGCTTAAAAAAACTACTCGGGACTTCTTGTGCCTGAAAAAGTGTATACATGTAAAAATAAAAATACAACACATCATTTTAAAACCCATGCATAAATAAGAAATCAAAAAATAACTTCTAACTGCCAAAATACCTACATTATTGTTTGATTCACACTAATATAGTGTAAAATAAGCAGTACCTACTACTTCAATATATTTTCTATACTGGATGGACATAAATACCAGCCTCCATGTAATTCAAAAGACCGGGCTCAGCCCAATATTCGTGAACGGCCAACGTTGTGGCGTGTGCATGAGTGGTACATCATCAGTTAACATGCTATTCTAGGTACCTACTAAAATGGCGTATAGGTACCAAAAAGTAAAATCCCATTGAAAAATTTGCATTGTCTTTCAGGCAAAATTTTACTTAATTTAGATACTTACTTTTGTATAAAGTTAACTTGATGTTAACACGTTAGTTTTAAAAGTTAGTTAAAAGTAACTTATTAAGTTAAAAGTAACGCGTTAAGTAACTTAATTAAAATTAACTTAACTTTTTAACTTAATTTTAACTTTTAACTCGTTAATGCCCAGCCTTGATCTATAACACCTATATGGCTTAATAAGATCAACTATTAAACATTTTTTATCGTGATTTTGATCTAAAACTTATTATGCGATAAGAAAAAAATATATTCGTTTTCGTAATTTCATTGATTTTCCAAAGAAAAATGACATTTTTAAAAAATGTTAAATAAAAATGAAAACGGAAGTTGCGTTTCCTACGTTCCTTCATAAATAAATAAAGAGGTACGCTGTTAAACATGAAAAATATGAAGAATAGCTCCACCCCCCCCTGCGTCCCTCCACAAAACCACTACTGTTTATAACCGATCAAATGGAATGGTTATTATGTTTGGTTATAGATAAGACAAAATAACATAACCTGGTTAATCGCCAAAATACGCCTATTGTTACCACATTTATAGATAATCGTGATAAGTGATAACACAATTATCAACCTGTGATAAGGTCACCGCCGCATTTCACATAAGTCAATAATACATTTATCGTCATTCTTTGTTAACATTGCTGTGCGCTGTTGTAAAGTTTATAAGTTGGTATATTTTATTTGACTACATTTATTATTATAAAATATTTCGAAGATGATTAAGCAATCACAAATGACCAATTTTTTCAATTAATCCCCAAATACATCGAATTCAGATAATCAAAACTCAGTTATCACAAATTTACACAATTTAGATAATACTGACAATATTGATGAACCATCATTGATGAACAACTATCATTTCAACATTTGACTGAATTTTACTATCCACACATAAACACAGAAAACAGTTTGACTGAGTTAAGAATCTGGCGAACTAAGATCATTAAAAATAATGAAATTTTGAAAGCTGCATTAGAAGCTCTTCAATTATGTTCTTCTAACATTTACCCAAATATACATAAATTATTAAAAATATTATGTACATTACTAGTTTCAACTATTTCACCAGAAAGATAATTTTCAACATTAAGAAGGGTGAAAACATATCTAAGAAATTAAATGAAAGAGGTATTTGTTAAACTTTTAAATTTGATCAAATTACATTTAATTAAACTATTGCTTTATTTTTATAGGAACGTTCAAATGGTTTAACATTATTGGACTAGCATAGGGATATACCTCTTACTCCAGAAGAAATTATAAATGAAATGGCTAAAAAGCCAAGAAAAATTGATTTTGTATTATAAATAATAATTATTATAGATAATATTAAAGAAAATCTATAAAAACGACCTTTGTTTTATGACAGAAATTTTTCAATTTTTTGGAAAATACCCTCTCCTTCCATTAGAAAATGCTGTGCGCGCTACTCCATCTTTCTATAATATTCTCAAGTTGATACAAATGAAAAATGCGTAAATATATTTTTAATTTATAAATTTGTTATACCTATATGGTTATATTATGTTTACCTATATATTATTTATGACTTTTTTTAATATTAGCAGATAGGTACGCAATTTATAATTTGTATAAATGTTTTATTTAATTTTAAGTGTTTATATAGTACTTGTGTATAAATTAAATATAATGTAATTTAAGTCTAGCAAAAAAATTTTCTACTGCAGGCCAGCATCAATTTACTTATGGATATGGTTTTCATATTCCTGGAAAGGCTATAGTAAAATTTAAAAAAAAGTACATTTATATAGAAGAATAAAAACTTGATGACTAGTTGATGTTAACATACATTTTTGTTGATTTCATAATTAATATTGAATAGGTACCTATATGTTTTGTGTTGTATTGTACTATACAAATACATCATATTATAATATTATATATTATTGTTTCTTATCAATTTATATAAACAATTTTTAAAAACAAATGGTTTAAACTTATAGGTACTATACCTATGTATAGACACGAATAAAAATTGTAAATATTGATATTGGTAACCACAGCAACGAATATTGTAAAGACATGCAGACCGACAGTGACGTTAGGAAAAACACACTCAAAGAGCGTTTCCCGTTTTCCATCTCCTTAGAGTAACCGTATACGGATAACAAAATGCAAAGACGATCGATTTATTAAATCAACAGTATCCCTCGTAACTACCTATGTACTATAATAATATTACGGACAGATAAAAGGACAGACACAAAGGGAATATAAGGCGTCTAAACTTATGTTTAGAAAATTAGGAATTTTAAAAAGCATAAATATCGTAATTTATGTATAGTATAAAATAAACTTTTTACTAAAATGTCGATATTAAAATAATTGTATTGAAAGTAGGTTTTTTCTTTGTTAATTCTAATTTCTAGACTATTCTAAAGTCACGGTATAAACAATATAGACATGCTTATTTTATACTCATAAAATTGTTTGAAAGTACCTACCTATTTCGTAATAATTCGTCCACACTATTAATCGATAGAGATATTCAATTTATATTTAAATATTATATTATTGATATTATTATATTAATATTGTTACATTGAAAAAATAATACTAGTAAAATATATTAAATACTTAACGAAATTTCAAAAAATGTCAAGACATAAGCGCAACTAAGGGTGCTGGGGCTTAATCCCTTCAAAAATAATAGACACACAATATAAGAAAATATTATGGTGGAAGATGAAGCACCCTCCCCAAGATTTTGAAGCTAGTTGCATTACAGCATGATTACTAGTTGTTTTATAATATTAAAATATATTGAATAGAAAATAAAGAAAGCATTTTTAGATTCTGAGCGTAGCGAGATGAACTTTACTTATTAGTAATGCAATTTAACGAATTAAGTTTAACCAGAAAATAAAACTCATTCATGAAGATAGTTTAATTAAATTCTCATGAACTTAGATTGTACATATTTTTTATTGAACTTTCCAATGACTAAAAACTATTAGTGAAAAAAAGTATGGAAAAGCTTCCACATATTCCTTTAAGTCGATCACTACGTATATGTTATGAAATTGGTTTTCAAAATATTAAATATTAAATAAAGTATGTATATATTGTATACTTTCTTTTAAATTAGTCTATTATCACGTTTGAATTTCGTATAATTCTCAAACTGCACAATGGATTAATTCGAAGATTACTGCAGTATGCATCTTTCAAGAGATACTTAAATCAAATGCTGTGGCATAGTTTAAATAATCAAAATATAATAATAATGATAATATAATTTTGAGAATCTTACTGTATGAAAACATGTGATACAAATGATTATGAACCGTCTATAAGTTCCCGTTATAATATTCAAAATATCAATCTTAATATCAACATTTTTTTAAAAAAATATTTTATAGATGATATTTTGTTATTTGTTATTAATTTAAGTATTAATTGGAGAATTTTATGATATCATTCTATGTTATCATATCGACGGTGTTTTTTTAAAAGTGCGTATACAAATTTAGTTCGTTTTCTGACAAATATTATATTCAGTGTTTAATGAATATAAATAAAAAACAATAGCTCCTTCATTCCGCTCAGTATCTAAAAAATGTTCGGATATAGTATTAAAGTAACGTACGACTCACATTTTATTAAATTTTCAGCTCTTGAATCCAAAAATTACCCTTTATGGACTTAAATACAAAATCTATAAAAGCTATAAATTTAAAATTTAAATTAATTATTTGAAAATTTGTTTACGTTAAAATAGTATAAGATTTCAAATTCAGTGTAAATCTCTATAGAATCTAAAACTATTATTTTTTCAATTATGAAGAAATAAGCATATTTGATTTTAATGAAATCGTGTTTTACGTTTTTTTTCTCATTTTCGGTAATTCTTCCTTACGTATTAAAAAACTACTGAGAAAATCAAAAAATAACTTCTTCAAAGTAGGTACCTTCCTAGTCTAATCAGAAAATGAGTAGATGTGAATGAGTAAACACTAAACATATAAGTCTTTTGGTCAAAAAGTTGATCCCAGAAATATAAAATAAACATCATTGTACGACCTGCAATAACACCTTCACTCCACTCAGAGTCTAAAATGATAAATATCAATTTTTTTCATTACGAAATTTCGATAATAATAATTATTTAAGAAACTGCATGGTGTAAAGTTTTTCGTTTTATCGATTACTTACTTCCATATTAAAATGCAATAATAGAATAATATTAAATATTTATGAAAAATTTAACATAATAAAAAAATATAATATACACAAGATTAATTATAATATTTCCAATTTTGCATATTATTTCAAAAAATAGACAGCTATATTTACCCTATGGCTATATTTCTATATTGTGTTTGAATAATAATTTAACGACATTTATTGTGAAATAACATAGAAACGCCCATATTAAAATAATGTAAATACTATTACGATTTGGTAATATTAATACCTACTATATATAGAATTGGTAAAAATAAAATTATTTAGGTAATCGAATGATTTTAATTTTCGAACAAATTAAATATATTTTGAAACAATTTTAATAGTTTGAATTTTTCACGGTTTACATCAAATTTACTGAACTTCTGAATAAATATACATGTTATAAAGTTGAAAATAAAAGAAAGAAATGTTTTAACCTAACATCATCAAACTTCCTTCAGTCGTATTTAAAAATTTCATTTTTTTTTTTTATTTCCTATATTTTATTATATTTCTAAAGGTATATATATTATATATATATATATATTAAAAACCATTGTAGTTTAAGTATTTTTTTTTTACCACTGAAATTGAAAAAAATCCCCGTTGGATTAGGTATAATATTACTACGAAAGCATTATTTTTTTTATATAAATAATTTATTCGGAGTAGCCATTTATTCAAGGCCATGCCACTAAGTGAAGGGAGGCCAATATAGCATATGTATACGCTCCATGGGCACAATAATATTTATAAAGGAAAAAACACGAATTAATAAATGAGAAAAACCCATTAACGGTACTATATAGATACTTTTATATTTTACCAAGAAATTATTTCGTATAAAGATAAAAATATTTTTAAGTATTATCACTCATTACAATATGTTATAAAATATGTTGGACTAAATTAAAAAATGATAAAAATAATAATGAGATGTGATTACAATATTAAACCAAATTATATTAGGTACATTTCAGTGGCCAACATGACACAAATATCATCTAAAATTCTCGCGAACAAAAATTTATCGTAATAAACGGTAAAAATCCTTAGTATACAAATGTATAATGAGGTATGTATTTATGAACTGTAAAAATAGTTTAACCATTGATTGAATATTAAATTTCCTATTATTTTTCTGAACTTGAAAAAAACATTTATTGCAAAGTAAAAATAAATATAATATATTAAAACATATACCTATGTATTTAGATATATCTATAATATAATATCTATATATACTTACATGTATTGTATTATAATATTATATATATATGGTAAAACTGTCGTGGTGTATGCCTTAGAGCACTCGGTAGTGGTACATATTCACTTGATATAATTATCGTTCTGTTATAATAGTTCAAACTTCAATGCGATCCACACATCATATTATAAAATTTCTCACGTTAAATAAAGTTAATCTATAACAATCAAGTGTTAATTATTGTTGTAAATAAATATAAAACAACACATCGGCGCAGTCGTTAATTGCGTAAAAACAATAATTTTTGATGGGTACAAGTGTATTCACGTGGATAAAATATAATGAAATTCAATAAACCACATATGTTAAAGATGACCGGAAATCTTGTTGAAAATGTCCGAATCTTTAAACAAGAAGTTCAAATCTATTTCAATGCGACCGAGTCCACACACTATAAAACTAGCGATAGAATAGGAATTATCTTAAATTTACTTGGTGCAGAAGGATTTAACATATATAATACTTTAAAAATTCTTGAAGTAACAGTTTTTGAAATTTAAAAGCATTGAAGGCCTATTGTATTCTTAGAAAAAATAAAACACTTTTTCTACCAGAAGGAGAGCTCCGATCTTTACACTCATACCCGGTTTCCGTAGCAAATTGCATCTAGTTGGTACTTTTAAGAGGTCATTTTTTGATTTTCATAATAGTTTTTTAATGCGTAAGCAATAACTACCAAAAAATTACGAAAAATACGATTTTGTAAAATCGAGAATTTTAATTTATTTAATTTCGTCGTAATTTCGAAAATAATGACTTTATAATCTTGAAATTTTTTTGAAATTTTGGGCTATTTATAGACATTTTTAGTTTTCGAGGTTTTTAAGTCCTAAAAGGGGTAATTTTCGGTTTTATGTTCTGAAAATTTTATAC